>JAMSGZ010000116.1:0-50000 GCA_030272315.1 Paspalum vaginatum
TTAGAAAATATAATTGATCTAATGAATAATATTATTAGATGCCATGTGGTAGACGTCTAGATGTTTCTAATTTTTGTTGGACTTTCTAGGATTTATTTTTTGTTGCGTACATTGTAATTCGTGCTTCTGTAAACTCTAATCAGTAATAATAATATATACCTAGACTGTTGCAAAGTTCTTTTTATCATAAATTATTGACCATAGCCCACCCCGCGGCCCCGGCAACGATTAATCTAGCACCGTACCTGACAATTAATGGTATAACCCTACTATCCCCGTGTTTTATTCCATGATTCTTGTAAACTGCTCCGGTAATAATGCCTGCATGTAGTCTAACACTTGTTCAGTAGTGTTATTTCTACCTTGTCTCTATTAATACATGCACCTATTATGCTAGAGAAGTATTTAACATAATATAATTTATTATGATGTAAATATTTTAGTTTCTAAGATAACAAAAAATATTATTGTACAATTAAGCTATATTAATTGATATTTTGTTGTCATATTTTATTGCATATTTGAAGTATATGATGTATTGTAAAGCTTAAAGTTGTAGAGTGTATATATCCGTAAAAAGCGAATTGCATGTTTTGTGTCTTTGAACTTATCCTGTGATATCATTCAGATGAATATAGACTCCTAAATAATCATTTAGATCGCATGATATCCGTAACGGTTCTATCCTGCGTTGGTGGAGGCGTGTTAATTAGAGCGGTTTCAACAAACAAGCAGGACAGAAGGGAGCTAGACGGGCTCATGGTGTTGTATGCTGCTGCCAGACATGTACCGCGTCGTCGTACCAGATCTTAAAGTATCCTTTAATTTGAAGCATTTTACTGAGTTAACATAGGCTGTTGAACAAGAGGGTGATGCCTGACGTGCGCCGGTGAGTCCCCACGCACACTCCCCACTGCACCCTTTCTGCAGCACGGCATGGGCTGATCGATTCTCGTGTCACGGTGCCGCAGCAGCCACAGTACGCAAACACACATGGCACGTACCGTCCTCTCGCCAGCTGAATTATTGAGGCTGCGGGTGGTATCCAAGAAGGCGCCAATGCGCAAGACCACATCATATGGGCGCAATAGTCATACTAGGCCGGGGGGGTGTGTTTAGATCTCAAAATTTTTTCCAAATTCACTATTAAAAAACAAGATTCTCCATCACATCAAAATGTCGGCACATGCATGGAGTACTAAATGTAGATGAAATAAAAAATTAATTGCACAGTTTAGATGTACTTTGCGACACGAATCTTTTGACCCTAGTTAAGCCATAGTAGGATAATATTTACCACAAACAAACGAAAAGTGCTACAGTGTATTTTTCAACGCTACAATGCATTTCAATCCCAATTTCAATCCATCTAAACACACCCTGGTTTGTGACTGGCGGGCAGTGCACCTTACCTTTGCCTTTGGCCGACAAGTCACCACATGTGAAAAGGGACGGAATTACTATTGCTTGATGGCGCATAGTACTCGTCGATGCTTCATGCATCCAATTCGTATGAGATTTTCCCAACGAACTACTCCCTCCATTTGAAATTAAAATTCGTTTGACTTTTTTGACCTAAATTTGACCGGCTCGTCATTTTCAAAACATGTTATCAATTTCATTTATTTTCATTGTGATGCAGTTTAGCATATAATATACTTTAATTATGACTTGAGACTTTTCATATTTTTATAAAATTTTTGAATTATTGAAGCACATATAGTATGTCCGATCCTGCTGGCCAGGCCAAGCGCAAGTCACCACGCGTGACAACTTTGAACGCATACATGATCAAATCCGAAAAAAAAAAGACGAGCTCCCAAAAGTATCTCTTTTCATGTTTCCCTGTGAAGTGAAGCGCGCTGCACGGTGCACGCATAGTGTCCTCAAAAGCAACTCTGATTGGGAAACTACCTCTGTGAAGTAAAGCGCGTTACATTCATGATTCCCAGTAGGCCACTATGCACAGCCCACCACGCCTGCTCAGTATTTTCATCAGGCATTGCATTTCTATGAAAATAGCGTCTCCGTCACGCACCCCCAAAGAGCAACAAAGGATCTGGGCTCGGGATGTCAGGGAGCTGTCATACGATATGGAGGACATCGTTGACACCTTCCTTGTGAACGTCCGACGCTCTGATCCCCACGCCAAAGGCATCGCCAAAAGGTTCATCAACAGCATAAGGGAAATGGTCAATGAGGCCTAGGCATGCCATAGGATCGGCCGTGAGATCAAGGCCGTCATGGAGCGTGTCAAGGAGGTGGCTGAGCGACGTGACAGGTCAGTGATGATCAACGCTCCATTCGTATTAGTATATCATTTTGATTTTTAACTAGTCCATCAACCCGTGCGTGACTTTAGATATATGACTGATTGTCCATCGACACGTAGACGCGGGGCGGGGCTTGCGTCGCTACCGTACTTGACGATGGTGTGGTTGCCGCCGAGCATGTACGTAGATCTGTTGATAGTAGACGACTATGGTATGGCTGGTGCAGTCGCCCACGCATAAACCATGAGCCTCAGCCATGTCGATTCATCTCACGAAAGGAACAAATACATACATCTAAATCTAGTCGTAATGGATGAACACTCTAGATTTAATTTAAGGGATCTTTTGGATTATTTTTATTATGGTATTGGTAGTTAATTATTTAGAAAATATATTTAATGGCTATTAAAATTTAAGTCTATCAAATGCATGACCTGATGTTTTTTATTAATTTTTGAGAATTTATTCTAAATTATTATTTTAATTGTGTTACCTATCATAATAGTAGACCTATATAATTTTGATATAGATTAGATCGTTTATTTGAGATTATCTATCTTGATAGCTAATGTAAAAAATTTATATATAAATTTGAGGGGATTATTTGTATCATTTATCATAATGACAAAGATGGATAATTTAGATATAAACATAGGAGGTTATTCATATTTTTTTATAATGACACAGTGGGTAATCAAGATGTGGCTTTATGATGTTATTTTATATTGTTTTTATAATGGCAGACGTTGGTAATTATTTAGAAAACAGATCTAAGGACTATTAAGATTCTAATTTATTAATTGACTATGGCTGAATGTTTTTGATTATTGCGAAATTTTATGATGGATTTTTTTTCCTACTACGTATCGTGAGGATTAATCTAGAGCAGAAACCTCAATTAGATAAGATAATATAAGAATACTTGGAAAACCATTCAATGCATCTCAAGACATGCATGCCGTACCTGTACCTGCGCGATGAAATACTCGTCGTCGATGCACACACGCTGGCCGTAGGTCTAAGGGACGCGGTCAGCACCACCACCCCGTCGGAACGTGCTGAACTACGGTGAGCGTTTTGCCATAGCAGTTGAGGACGCCGATCGATGTCGTTGATGTTGCCCCAGTCGACCTCCAGCAGGACCGGATCCACCACATCATGCTGGGTTGCGCTTGCGCAAATGGTACGTATGGTGGAGCACGTTCGGCGTTCGTTTTACCTGGCTAGTAAAGAGCTTGTCCACCATGATCACGCTTGGAGAGGCCGGCGCTTCCCTGCGAGGTTGCTGGCTGGAGATAGGTAGGGTACGGCCATACAATTTCAACAACATGAGGATGAGGCTGCTCGAGAGATCATATCGTTAGATAGATTCGACAAATATCAACCGATTGATGGCACAGGTGGGTAATATTAAGGCAAATATAAGGGGTTATTTTAGGCTACCAATCCAATGGCTAATATCTATAGACTAATAAATTGATGGTCAAATGTTTAGTTTTTTTTGAGAATTTCTAGATTTTTTCTTTTTTTAGAGGATTAACGTAGAGGCTAAAAAAAAAGCTCCAATTAGCAATAGTAAGATACGGTTGTGCCGTACGTACTAGTCTAAAAATGAATTTGAATTTATTATTTCCTTGTACAACAGGAACAAGGTCGATGCTACTCCACGTGAGAAAACATTGGTTGACCTTCGTATAACATCTCTATATACTGACCTGACCGACCTTGTTGGAATTGATGAGGCAAGGAAAGAAGTCGTAGCAATGTTGACAAGAGACGATGACATCTCCACACAGCAACAAAGGCTAATCTCCATTGTTGGATTTGGCGGACTAGGCAAGACAACGCTTGCCAATGCAATGTGTGACGAGCTTAAGACGCAATTCGATTGCACTGCTTTCGTTCCAGTGTCTCAAAACTCCCGACACAAACAAAGTTCTCAAGGACATCCTTTATGGACTGGACAAGAAAAAGTATGAGAATATTCATAGCACAATGTTGGATGCAAGGCATCTCATTGATAAAGTACGGGAATTCCTCCAAGATAAGAGGTATGTACACGACATCTAGCTATTTTGTACATGTGGTCAGTCTCACTTTGAACTCTCCAATATATGCATCAAATTAGGAACGCCTTCCGTGCAGGTTGCACACTCAAAAATTTACAAATTATTTTTATTGATTGTCTTGAATTGTAGAAGAAAAGTTAACATATAGAGTATGCTAACCTTCACACTATACTAGGAACCAAAATTTTTCTTGTGGGTGAATACACTACTGGAGAAAAGCCTCATTTGTACCGGGTCCAAAGCCCCCTTTAGAACCTGTTGTGCAACCGGTACAGCGAAATCAGTACAAAAGGGGTAGGCTTTTTTTTTTTTGGATCAAACATACCTGTATTAAAAGGTAAGGAAAACGTACATGAACAGTACAAATACAGATACGTCAGGGATACAGGGGTGAGCTGTCCCACCAAACTTTGCGGAAAGGGCCTCAACGAAAACAAAAATTACAAGCAGGTCCCTGGACCCTTTCCCCATCGAACAGCGCCGACGAACAACAACGCCGCCGCCGCCGTCGCCATCGCCACCGCCACGATCTGACGAAGCTCCATCGCACATAGGCTTTAGCGAGCCGCAGTAGTTGCCCGACACGAAGGCCGGGACGATTCCGCCTTTGAAAGAACATCGGCCGGGGACGTGCCCCAAGCTTCGCAGATCTCGAATCGCCGCTCGCCGATGACCAGAGCCGAAGGGAAGTCGAGGATGATCCGCTCTCCCGCAGTCCACCGCACTCACAGCTTCCTCCGCACCCAAGCAGAAACGCGGCACGAGCATCGTCTCTCCACCACATCGACGAAGCAGCAGCCGCCGCAGACTCCTAAACAGGAGCCGGCGAAGTCAGACTCCACCTCTACGGACTCGTCGCCGACGTCAGAGTGAAACATCGACGTCAGAGTGAGACCGAGAGGACTTATTCCATAGCGCCGCCGTCGCCTCGACCTCGACAACACCGCCCGGAAACCAAACCCTAGACCTACTAGGACCTATTCTACACCGCCGAGCAAGGATCCGCAGATCCCCCACACATCCGTGGGGGCGGAGGGGACCGGCGGTCCCACCGGTGGGAGCACGGAGTCACCCCCCTTCGCCGCTCTCAACTGTAGCTCTCGGGAGAGTTCGAGAGGGGAAAGGAAAGACAACAGATACTACAGGCCACCTTCAGTACCGAATGCTCTCCAGCACCGGTGCTGCGGTGGGTAGCACCCAACATTTTCTTTCCCTTTTTCTTTTGCTTTTTCTTTTCTTTTTCTTTTCTTCTTTTCATTTTTGTTTGCCTTTTTCTATTTTAAAATCACTAGCACAAAATTGATAAAATCACAAATACAAATTTTATACCATCACAATCACAAATTTTACAACCACACATTTCATAAAATCACAATCACATACTACTTGTTTCAAACTTAAGAAAATTATTTCAAACTCAAGAAAAAGCAGCATGAGGAGGTCGCCCGTCGCCGGCGACAACCCTCGCCCGCGGCCTCGCCAGCGCCGGCGGCGGCCTCCGCGCCCGCCCGCGGCCTCGCCTGCGCCGGCGTCGGCCTCACGACGTCGGCCTCCGCGCCCGCCAGCGGCGTCGCCTGCGCCGGCGTCGGCCCCCACACCCGCCCGCGGCGTCGCCTGCACTGGTGTCAGCCTCCCGGCGGCAGCCTCCGCGCCCGCCGGTGGGTCACTCGCGCCGGCGTCGGCCTCCGCGCCCACCTGTGGCCTCCGCGCCCGCCCACGCCGGAGTCCTGCGCCCGCTGCGCCGCCTGTGTAGAGATGAGAGAGAGATTGTGAGTAAAGAGGAGAAAGTCTCAAGGAAGAGATAAGAGTTGTGCGGACGTGCGGTGGTGGGCAGGGCTAATAGAGGCCGGGAGCCGTTTTGCATCGGGTGGAGACGTTGGCCGGTGCTGATTTATAAGCTTTAGTACCGGGTGATGCCTCTGCCTGGTACCAAAGAGTTTTTTTTTGAGTCTCCTAGGGGCATACTCCCTCCAGGTCTGAATTAGTTGTCGTTTTAGAAAAACTGAAAGTCAAACTTTTAAAACTTTAACTATAAATAACTTCTATACTATTTAGTTTTGAATGTTGAAAATCATATGTATAGATTTGTCTTAATAAATACTTTCATAAAAATATAATTTTATTATGATATTTATTTATATTCTAATAAAAACATTGGTCAAACTTATATTTTGGAAACCGTGCTGATGTCCAAAACGATAACTAATTCGGACCTGGAGGGAGTATCCTTTAGACCCGGTACTAATGCACTCATTCGGTCCTACGGTGTGCCGCACTCCTTTACAATCGGGATTGATGCTAACAATAGGATCGGATATAAATGTACCGGTACCGATTCTAGTGGACAGATGCCTCTTTCTCCAGTAGTGATAAGTATGTGGACCTGCCATCTTATTCACGCCTCAAGCCCATGCTAGGAAAATATGAAGTCAATAACTTGATTTATTAAAGCAACTAATGAGTTCAATCAAAATTACCTCCTCCCTAGACGTCTTATTAATAAGATACACTGCCATGGTGCTGCCCTGCCGATCCATAAACCTTGCTTGGATCGGATCTGATCTGATCAGCAGATGCATGGGGGTTTCGGTTTTTAATAATCAGGGTTAATTATACTTTTGGGCAGAAGCCTAAAAATCATCCAATGTGTGTGTGCGTGTTCAAAAAATGCGTTCCACTGATACTCTTCTTCAGTTAATTTCATATTTATACTTACATGGCTCCTCTGTTACTGTACGCATAGGTACTTAATTGTCATCGATGATATATGGTCTGAGGAACCCTATAAGATGTGCTCTGGTTGAGAATAACAGGGGATGTCGAATAGTTATAACAACCCACATAATTGATGTTGCTGAGCAAGTCGGTGGTCGTTGTTATAAGCTCAAGCCTCTTGATCCTCACAGCTCTAGAAAATTGTTCTGTAGAAGAATATTTGGTCGTGATGATAAATTGGCCGAAGAATTTTCAGAAGTATCAGAAAAATTTTTGAACAAATGTGGAGGTGTGCCATTGGCTATCATAGCAACATCAGGTTTGCTGGTACATAAGTTGGGGAATGTAAACGAGTGGAACAAGTTTTGTGAATCCATTGGTTCTGGAATTAGGAGCAATAATGGTATGGAGAATATGAGAAAGATATTATCACTTAGCTACTATTATCTACCTTCCCAACTCAAGACATGTTTATTATATCTAAGCATATTTCCAGAAGACTATGAGATTGGGAGGGAGCGGTTAATATGGAGGTGGATAGCAGAAGGTTTTGTCAAGCATGACGATAGTGGCCAAAGCTTATTTGATATTGGAGAGAGCTACTTCAATTGTCTTGTAAACAGACACTACAGGAAACAGGATAAAGTTCGTGGGCCAAATACCCACGAATTTAGGCCCATACCCACGAACTTAGCATAAGTTCGTCGGCCATCCGACGAACTTATCCGTCGTTTTTAACTCCACGAATTTATCGGGATAAGTTTGTGGGGGCCGACGAACTTAACTTAAGTTCGTCGGTTTCGTAGCGGCTGACGAACTTAACCGGGCGCGGGGTTAAGTTCGTCGGCCGAATGGAGGCCGACGAACTTAACTTAAGTTCGTGGGCCCTTGCTAGCCCACGAACTTAGTCCAGGGCCCCGTTAAGTTCGTCGGCCAGGGGGGACCCACGAACTTAACTGGGCGCAGGGTTAAGTTCGTCGGGCCCTAGTGGCCCACGAACTTAACAGATGGACTTTTTTTTATATTACCTCTACTCTGCTACATAAATTACAGAAAAATTCAAATAAATTCACAGTTCATCACAGGCAGTTACATTCCATCACAGGCAATATATTTAAACACAAAGTCACAAATTCAGTCCATATCACCTAGTCCTTCACAAGTTCAAAGTCCATTACAAGTTCAAATAAATTCACAAGTCGTGTTGTTATCAACAAGAATTCAGGTTCAATGGCAACAGAAGAAGGCACAGACATCTACCACTTTTGAACTAGGCTTGTTGCTCATGCTAAAGAGTCGCCTCCTGCACAACAATCAATCAAGTATCATAAGAAATGTAACTTTCATAGTGACTTAAACACAAAAAAGTCCAACAGAGTTCAATCTGCCTAGTTATAGTTTTAGAGCCATTGCAAAGGTTTTGTCAAGATACAGATATTGATGTTGCAGGATTAAAGAGTGAAAGATACAGATAGTACAGCAAGGATAAAAACAAAAAGGTGGTAATCATGGAACTAAACATATGGCTAGTATTAAAAGCATGTGAATCGACATTAGCATTATTATTCATGCAGGCATGCAGCATGTAAAGTCACATGTAGGCCTTTTCATGATGAATCTGTTGTATGGTCACTCTCGCTTTAAGTCAAAGTCTGAGACATACGAACCTAGACTTCTTCATTTGGATGGTTTGAGTTTTGGCCGCTACCTCCCGCGCCGCCGGACTGGTTTAGGAACCCATCCACATCTTCAGGATTTTGTGACGGCGTTCGAGAAGTAGAACCCTGCTAGTGTATGTTAAGTTATTAGAAATTGCAAAATCCACCTACATTTGACGAATATAGCAAACTAAACCTAAATTTGACTTAAAATGGCGTACTTAATCTCTATTTGACTTAAAAAGAGAAGGTTAGCATGAAATTGGCCTAGATCTGTATATCGGTCAAAATTAACCTAAAATTGAGTTCAAGTGGCAAAATTAACCTAAATTTGAACTATATCTGCATATGAGTGAAACTTAACTAAATTTTGCGAAAATTGCATACTTAACCTAAATACAACTATGTTGTTGAAGATAATTTGAATATGTTCACTATGGCACATATATAGAGTTTTCTATGTTTATTGGTTTTGTATTGGATGACTTGGATATATTACATACCAGCGGTGTCATCGGTGGAGCTGTGGAACGCCATGGCATGTAGTAGGGCGGCTGGCTAGCGGGGTAGAACATCGGCTGCTGCCCACGATACATCATCATCGGTTGACCAGGGTACACCCACTGAGGAGGCGGCTGTGACTGTTATATGATACATATTATTTAGATTGAACATGCATGCATGTATTATTTCGTAAATAATGAGAAAAATGAAAACACAGTGATCTGGCTTGCATCTCCAAAGGGCGGTCCTTGGGTAGGATAGATCCATTGTTGAGGCTGGGATCCCTGCAACTCAAACATGTAAAGAGTGCTGACGAAGTAAGGTGCAACTCAAACATAGCGAAATATTTACCTGGCCAGATGGTATTATCTGGTTTGGAGGAGGCTAAGAACCCTGAGCATCTCCATGTGGTCCTTGGGTGCTACGAGTGCTGACAAAGTAAGGTGGAACCTAGAAAACATGTACATCAATAGATTAGGTGGTTCAGAGGCACTAACTGATACAACCAGAATTTACCTGTGGAGAGAGTTGTGGAGGTCGAAACTCGGGGACATTGGATCCAAGCCTCTGAGATAGTTCTTGTTCATGATTTATTAGTTAGATCACAACCAAATGTAAAATTGTATAGCATTGTCTACAGAAAAAGTTATAGCTCGTACCACAAGATACGTTTTCATGTACTCATTGTCCTGTCGAAGTCTACAAGTTTCCTCTTCAAGTCTACGAGTTTTCTCTTGTTCTTCCTGCTGGGCTCTCGACGTCCCGTGATAGCTCCCTCGGCCTGGCCGTTGCGGCCTTGGAATACGATCGTACTCCAAGGCACCATCACCCAACCCCCACCTACAAACATTAGTCGCCAATGGATTTACAACTAGTGACACAAGACATTTAACTATATTCAAATGATGAGATTTACATACCTGCCATGGCGTAACCCACCGCCGGCGTGGTATATGGCATCAACGTCTAGTGGGGCGGCCCTCCAATCATACTCCTGTCCGTGGCGTTGGAGTACTTGCTCTTTGTACTTAGCCTGCAAAATAGAGTCATTAGTGTATATCCGGCTGTCAGTCGATGTTCACTACATTTAATGTACTTACAAGCTTTTCGGTCGCTTGCTCATCGCACAAAACCTCTGGATTCTCTGGATCTGGGCCTTCGTGCCCCCGAATAAAGACTTCCACAAAGCTTGGACGAACACCACTTTGAGCCTCCTGCAATGCAAAGTTAGTGACATTGACTACTTATATCAAATTTTTAGCTGGTAACATGCATACGTACCATGCGTTGTTCTTTGCCAACGAACCCATCTGCTTCGAACCTTTGCAACCTTGGCTTACTGGTTCGGTTACCTCGATTTCTATTCGATGCCCCCTGAAACTCACTTCCAGCCCAATAGTGGCAAATCCACGTCCAAGCTTCAGGATCCTTCATGATCCAATCAACCTCTCCTTGAATGTACTCCTCTGCTTCAAGGTGCAGTTTTTTCGCTTATGCTGTCTTTTTCATATTGATATTCTTGACCCTCTTGTGGAAATTCACTATCGCCTGGATACGTGCATTGCTGAAAGAGTCACCGATGACTTTCACAGCTGCCTTTTGGAACACTCGTTTGGCCATTTTCTCCTTCTCATAGTTGCCTTCGCCATCCAAGCGGTATCGTTCCTGTGTTATCACATGATGTCAAGTTCATTGGTGTCGAAAGCAAAATTGAGATGAGCATACAAATTGTTAGTTAGTCTAGCCAACTCACCCAAAATCCTTTCCACACAGCGCCCTGACAGGTGCCTCCACCGACATCCTGATCTTCTCCAGACACATGTGCCTTGAGCCCCCAATGTGCCCACTTGTGTGCCGCTACTCGATCCCCGTTTGGTAGGGTAACCATGCCAGGGTAGTAGAAGCAGCCAAGCGCACCCAATGCTGAGTTAACCGGCGTACGGTGGTCTACCCCTGACCAACCCACCTCTCTCCAGCTCCTGCAATCAAAGACATTAATTCATTGACATGTGTACATATAAATAAGGAATTAGTAGTAAGTAAATATGTGGCATCAGCAATCGGTACCTGTCTCCTACCGGCACAATCACCGACCTGTCCGCAGGGTTACATCGCGGTCGAATGGAGACGGTCTTTCGAAACCTACCATGCATATAGAAAACAAATTTATAGATTACATCACATAACACTTGCATAGTGCATGTGAAAGTAAAAAACTACAAGACAATAAGTATGTCTCATACCTAATTGTGCCAGACGAAGAAGACGACCCGCCGATCTCTACTCCTTCCATCATTGGGTCAACTCCACGTTCTGCAGCCAACTCCGCATCAGCTCGAGCCTCTTCCTCAGCATCTACCTCCACATGCTCGTCTTGGTCACCACCTGCCTCCACCTCCTGCCCACCACCTGCGTCCACCTCCTGCTCTTCCTCGGCAGTTGCTCCTGCCTCCACTCGCTCTCGCGCACCCACCTGCATACACTCAAGGAGCTGCTCCTACTGCTGCCTACTCTGCATAGTCCCCTGAAAGAGGCTCCCAGCTGAGGACGATCCTCCATCAGAACCCTTACTCTTCGACCTTGCCTTGCCCAAGACTTTCTTTGCATGTCTGAACATCTGTACAAATTTAAATAGAGTTTGTTAGTAGTTTAAGAAACCATACATGACATAACATTATATAATAGCATAAATGAAAAGGCATAAACAAAATTACATTATACTTATCAAAATCCCTCGGCATCATCCGCTGCATCTTGTACTCGAATACTATTAAGACGTTCTTGAATTTCTCGAATCCTTAGAGACCTCCTACGTTTTCTACTAGAAGGATCTGGCTCTTCATCTATTAGCTCCATGATATCTGCACCTAAGTGATTGAGACCTGCCTCGTCAGATATTGGAAAGTCGTCTCCTACATCTTCTTCTTGATACACATCACCAATATCATTTGCTTTATTGCTTTCGACCTTATTTACATCATCGGGAGGACATAATTGAGGGTTAACTTTACATGCAACCCACCAAGACTTCATACTAGGGTGTGGATACGTCATGTAGTACACTTGGTCCACCTGATGTGCAAGCACAATGTTACTATATTGTCCTTGAAGCCGAGAGTTGTGCTTCACCTCCACCATCCCGAATTTATCGACACGTGTGCCGTTGCGTGGATCAAACCATATGCATTCAAAGAATACAACCTTGAGTACTTTCGGGCCTCCAAAGGTATACTCAATTATATGTTGAATCACACCATAGTAATCAAGAGTTTTCCCATTGGAATCGGACGCCGTAGTGACCACTCCACTGTTGCAAGTGGCTGCCCACTCCACTGTTGCAAGTGGCTGCAAGTGGACGACTCGCTTCTAATTTCGCTGTTCGAAAACGAAATCCATTGATATCGTACCGACTGAACTTCTTAGCCATCACATCACCACTTGATAGTTGACGTAGATCATCTGGTATTTCCTTACAGTTCATGGCCTACATATAATGCGTGTGTAAGGTATATGACTCATTCTAAAGTGTAGTTTCACATAAGTCAAGATCTTAAAAGAGACGAGAAATTACATGTTGGTAAAACCATTGTACGAAGCATGGCACATCTTTTGACCCATTGAGACGTAGATTATCAATTTGCTTCTGTGTAGGTTGTCTAGAGGATTTCCAATACAGATTGTCAAACATCCTGCATCATTTGTTAGCTATGTTATAATACATACTTCACTAAATTGTGGAAATCCTAACAGATTTACATCATTACTTACGGAAAATATGGATCCACTTCTTTCATGTTGCTGAACATACACAACATTGTCGAGTTGCGCTCAGCGTACTCAACGTGATGATGAGTTGAAGCCCCAACACTTGTACCCTTGCATTTCAAGATCTCTAGCACGCTATTGGATGCATTCGATGCGGTATGGTACCACATCGAAGGCGCATTCACGTTATGTTTCTCCAGGAAATACATACTTGAGAAGTTGGATATCTCTTTAATTGCAAATGTCTCAACAATACAAGCCTCTACCCTTGCCTTGTTGCGTGCCATTGCCCTAAGCTTTTTCAGCCCCCTTTCTGTAGGATACATCCATCTGAATTGGACAGGCCCTCCAACCAATGCCTCCCAAGGCAAATGCACTAGCAGATGCTGCATCACATTGAAGAAACCAGGCGGAAATACTTTTTCCATTTTGCATAGAAGAACAGGGATTCCCTTTTCTAACTCACACATCAACTTCTTTGATATTGCCTTTGCACATAACTACCTGTAGAAGTAACTCAGTTCTGCGAACAGTTTCCATAACTCATCATCAAAATATCCACGGAACATTACTGGTAAAAGCCTCTCCATGAAAATATGGTAATCATGGCTTTTTAACCCATTGAGCTTACCAGTGCTGACATTTACCTCCCGTTTTATGTTGGCTGCATAGCAATCAGGAAACTTCAAAGTTGTCAACCACTTCAATATATGTTTCCTATCTTCCGGCTTCAGACAGTACGGGGCTCGTGGCCTACACTCCTTTCCATTTGAATTAATTTGGATCTCTAGCCAAGGCCTATCACATATCTCCGCTAAGTGTTTTCTAGCCTTCACATTGTCTTTTGTTTTATCAGTGTCAAAACACATACTTATGATGCTTTCAGCAACATTACGCTCCTGGTGCATCACATCGATGTTGTAAGGCAGCTTCAATGCCTTTGCATAAGGGAGCTCCCAAAGGCAAGACTTATGAGTCCAATTGTGCTCTACACCGTAACCCAGGAACCCACCTTCATCGTCATCTACGAGCTCATCAAGCCATTCCACTATTTCTTCTCCTTTCAGTCTCTTTGATGGTCATCGTTTGGTAATGGCCTTGCCCTTTCAAAAAGAAACTGTATCAAATCTGTACTCATACCGAGGTAGAAGCTCACGTCGATGGCAATCCCAGAAAGATACTTTACCACCGTGTTTAAGAATGAATGCATCAGTGTCTGCCATACATATAGGACAACACATGCGGCCATGGACACACCAGCCAACCCAAATTCCATATGCCAGCAAATCATGCAAAGAAAACAGATATGCGGCACGTAACGTAAATCTTTCATTAGCAACTACATCATATGCCTCCACCCCTATCCATAACTCTTGCAGTTCTTCAACTAACGGTTCCAGAAAGACATTGATATTCTTTTCTGGATGTTTAGGACCTGGAATAACCATGGCAAGGAACATAAACCCCTCCTTCATGCACAAATGAGGAAGCAGATTGTATGGCACGATGAAAACAGGCCAACACGAGTATGGAGCAGCACCGATACTGAAAGGAGTGAAACCGTCCGTCGCCAACCCAAAGCGAATACTCCTAGGGTCACTTGCAAATTCAGGATCAAAGCGGTCCAAGGCATGCCACGCCTCCCCATCTCTAGGGTGCGACATTATATCGTCATCATGCTCAGGTGGCGCCTCCTTCGACCACCTCATAGGTTCTGCTGTCTCATTAGACAAGTACAACCGTTTGAACCTTTCACGAATGGCCATGCGACGGAGTTGTTTAACCGGAACCGTTGTAGTCACCGATTCTCCCTCCTCATTTAACACCTCGACATATGTCGACTTACCACAACGTTTGCAATGACTCAATTTTTCATCACCATTCTTCCTGAACAACATGCAATTATTCTCACACGCGTCGGTCCTGTCGTACCCCATTCCGAGACCCTTCAACATCTTTTTGGCCTGGTACATGTCCTTTGGCATCTTATGGTTCGGCGGAAGAATATCATCTATTAGTTTGACTATGAAGTTGTAGCATTCATTTGAAAAGTTGAACTTCGCTTTCATAGACATAAGACGTGTCACCGCCTCCAACACGGTAACTTTAGTCGATTCATGCAATACCTCATCAGCTGCGGCGAGCAGCCTAAAGAATTCTTCCACCTCCTTCGGTAGAGTTCTCTCCTCAGCTTCAGGACCAACATCAAATTGCCTACCAAGGTCATTGAGCATCTCATGCATCCCGTTATGATTGTTGTTGTTATCTCTCTCAATGGGCCGCTCTCTGCCTTCTCCATGCTTGCTCCACACCGTATAGTCAGGCATGAACCCTTTCCTACAAAGGTGGTCCTGTATTTGATCCTTACGATGGTAGACACGGTTTTCACAATCAGAACATGGACACAATACTATGCGAGCTGGCCCCGCAAATGCATGATTCAAGAAATCATTTGTTATCTGAGCCCATTCCTTTGAGTGTGCGCCATCACTTCGCCATCTGTCGTACATCGCCCTTCTATCGTCACCCATTATGCAAAGCTAAAAAAAATCCGATCGTTAAGAACGTGGCTTAGGTGACGGTTCAGACCCTAATAGAAAAGATGTGTCCTAAACCCACCCAATAATGTATGTTGTTGCATACGACCTATGACGTGAGATATGGTCAGAAAGAAATTTGGCAGCATAACCCCGCTGTTCTCCAAAAGCACGCCTAATCATGGTGCTTTGGAGAACAACTGAGGTTATGCAACCGAAATCTCCACTCCAACCATATCTCACGTCATGTATAGGTCATATGCAACAACATACATTATTCGTCTGTCCCAAAATATACACGGGGACAATTCCGGAACCATGCATGTCACAACCAAATGTGACATGCGTTGTTCCGGAATGGGTGACGCCTAGGCTCACTACTGGTTGCCGTACGAATTAGACAGAAAACAAGTAATGGATATGATAATGAAACCGAAAAGACATCTAACATACTTATCCATATTCATTATCATTATATGCTTAATGAATAATTAAAGCATACTCATTATATAAACAATTACTTAATAAAAACTGACAAACCATATTTAAAACTTAAAATACAACTAAAAGCATAATTAAAGCCTAACCAGTGGTTCATAATACAATTAACAAAACCATTAACAAAGTAACCCACGAAATTAAGCCATAACATGCAGCAACCGACGAATTTAAGCCATAACATGCATCAACCGACGAATTTAAGCCATACTATATATATAATAGCTAATGAGCCATGCATTGCCAACGAGCCATAACATACAACAAAATTTGTTTGCTTTTAACCTTGGCGAGGTCGAGGGAGCGGGACAGCAGGGAGCAGGGCCGGCGATGGCGCCGCGGGCAGCGCGGCTTGGCCCACGACGACGAGGGAGCAGGGCCGGCGAGCAGGGCGGCGAGCAGGGCCGGCGAGCAGGGCGTTCAGGCAGGGCCAGCGAGCAGGACGGTGAGGCGGGGCGAGGCGGCGACGCTGGGCGGTGGGCGGGGCGGCGAGCTGTGAGGCGTGGCGACGGCGGCGGGGCGGCGGGGAGGCGGCGCGCCGGTGGGCGAGGGCGGCAGGGCGGTGAGGCGGCGGGGCGGGCCGACGGCGGGGCGGTGAGGCGGTGAAGCGGCGGGGCGGTGAGGCGGTGAGGCGGCGGGGCGGGGTGGGGCGACGGCGGGGCGGCGGTGGGCGAGGCGACGGCGGGGCGACGGCGGCGGGGCGGCGACCTGTGAGGCGGGGCAGCGGGGAGGCGGCACGCCGGTGGGCGAGGGCGGCGGGGCGGTGAGGCGGCAGGGTAGGGCGAGGGCGGGGCGGCGGTGGGCGAGGGCAGCGGGCGGTGAGACGGCGGGGCGGGGCGGGGCGACGGCGCCGGCGACGGCGCGTCGCGTGGGCGTTGGCGCGTGTGTGGGTGGCGTGGGAGAGAATGGCGTCATCCCGATCCAGAATCCAGATCTAGGAGAGGATAAGTTCGTGGGTTCCAATTGAGGCCCACGAACTTATATTAAGTTCGTCGGTCCTTCTGGCGATCCACGAACTTATGCTGCCCCCCGTGCAGGCCTAAGTTCGTGGGTTTCTCTAAGCCCACGAACTTACCTTAAGTTCGTGAGTCCGAACAGGCCGACGAATTTAAGTGAGGTTTAAAAAATTGGGCGGACAGGTAAGTTCGTGGGGCGACCCCTGGACCCACGAACTTAACGTAAGTTCGTCGGTCGGGCATCAACCCACGAACTTATTTGTAATAAGTTCGTGGGTCGCGCCTTGCCCGACGAAGTTAATTTAACCCACGAATTTTGTCTCGTTTCCTGTAGTGAGAAGCCTGATCCAGCCAATATATTATGCCTATGCATTGCCTGAGTCATGCCATGTGCATGATATGGTGCATGATCTGATTCGTTCCTTGGCAAGGGAAGAAAACTTTGTTACCACTGGATTAGATGACAGCAATCAAAACACAGCATCTTCGAGCAGAAAGATTCGAAGGTTATCCTTTCATCATACTGCTTGGCCTCCAAGGAATCTTAATATTACTAATTAGAGGCTTCTTTGGAGCCTCCACGTTAATCCTCACCAGGCGCGCTAAGAAAAAAAGATAAATTCTAGAAATTCTCACAAAAATTAGAAACATCCAGCCGTCCATCGTTCGATTGGAATATTACTGGCCTTTAGATCTGTTTTCTAAGTAATTACCCACCTCTGCCATTATGAAAGGTTTCGAGTTCAACTCTCAATGAAAGCAAATTTCTTCTCATTTTTGTAGTTTTTTAATTATCCACATCCGTCGTTATAAAAGGTTTTGAGTTCAACTCTCAACGAAAACAATTTTTTTTCAAATTTTTCTTTTTTTTAATTTATTTTCTAAGTAATTACACATCTCTATCATTGATTGTAGATTGAAATATTAATAACTACTAGGTCTATTTTCTATGTAATTAACATATTTTTCATCCTCATGTAGCTTTATATTATATATGTTTTCTAGAAAAAGATAAATCTTAAAAATTCTCAAAAAATCAGAAACATCATGTCATCCATCGTGTAGTTCTAACAAAGTAGTCATTAGATCTAATATAATTTCTAAAAAATCACCCCACCATGACATTATGATAGATGAAATAAAATAATCCCCTAAATTTGAATAACAATTCCATTATAAAATATGAACTAAATAACCCCTTAAAATTGCATAAAACTACCCACCATGTTATAATAAAATATGAATTAAATAACTATCTAAATTTGCATATAAATTACTCATCATTCCATTTAAAAAATGAAATAAAATAAGTCTTACATCTTTATATAAATTATCCAATATGCCATCATGAAAGATAAGTTAAATTAATTTCAAAATTTGCGTATACATTACGGTAATTCAGTTACGAAGGATGAATTAAAATATCTCCTCTAATATTACTAAGAATTAAATCTATATCTCATAAACTTCAACATGTGCGAGAGCACGGGTCGATGATATAGTATTACAAATTAGAGCGTCCAAGTTAATTTTCACTGGACGTGTTAGAAAAAAAAAAGACAAATCCTAAGAATTCCTAAAAAATTAGAAGCCTCCGGCCATCCATCATATAGCTTTGATAATTATAGCGATTAGATATATTATATGTTCTAAAAATTATCCATCATGCCATTATGAAAGACGAGATAAAATATTCATCTTAATTTATATAAAAATTACCCACCATAATATTATGAAAGGTGAAATGAAATAACCTCCTATATTTATATAAATATCACTGATCACATCATTATGAATATGAATTAAAATAACCCCATAAAATGGAATAAAAATTACTGTCACATAGTTATAAAAATATGGATTAAATTACCTCAACATTAAAATAATTCCTAAATTTGCATACAAATCACCCACAATGCCATTACAAAAGATATATTAAAATAATCAACACTAATATCAATAAAGATTAAATCTATATCTTGTAAAATTCTAACCCGTGTATCGCACGGGTTGATGAACTAGTAAAAATAATTTGTAAAATTTTGAGTGTGCAATCTGCATGGAAGGCGTTCCTAATTTGATGCATATATTGGAGAGTTCAAAGTGAGACTGACCACATGTACAAAATAGCTAGATGTCGTGTACATACCTCTTATCTTGGAGGAATTCCCGTACTTTATCAATGAGATGCCAGTCCATAAAGGATGTCCTTGAGAACTTTGTTGGTGTCGGGAGTTTGAGATACTGGAACGAAAGCAGTGCAATCGAATTGCGTCTTAAGCTCGTCACACACTGCTTTGGCAAGCGTTGTCTTGCCTAGTCCACCAAATCCAACAATGGAGATTATCCTTTGTTGCTGTGTGGAGATGCCATCTTCTCTTGTCAACATTGCTACCACTTCTTTCCTTGCCTCATCAATTCCAACAAGGTCCTTCAGGTCGGTATAAAGAGATGTTATACGAGGGTCAATCGAGGTTTTCACAGGTGCAGTAGTATCGACCTTATACCTGTCCAAGGAAATAATTGATGCAAATTCATTTTAGGTAAGACCGTAAGAGTCAAAATGATATACTAATACAAAGGGGCGTTGATCACTGACCTGTCACGTCGCTCAGCCACTTCCTTGACACGCTCCATGATGGCCTTGATCTCATGGCCGATCCCACGGGAAGGCCTGGCCTTATTGACCATTTCCCTTATGATGTTGATGAACCCTTTGTTGATGCTTTTAGCGTGGGGATCAGAGCGTCGGACGTCCACGAGGAAGGTGTCTACAATATCCTCCATATCGTATGACAACTCCCTTAAATCCTGAGCCCAGATCCTTTGTGGCTCACTGAGCTCCTCCGGCGGCACACCACCGATGACGCTGAGGGTGCCCTTCATGCTCTCAAGCTCGCTGGAGAGGTTCTCGATGTCCTTCCTGACGTTCCGGTTCAGGTTGTACTCATCCTTGAGTAGCTCGCCAAGCTTGGAGAGGACGGCGCCTAGTGCCCCCGTCACAATTTCCATGGCTCCCAAGGTTAGATGCCGCAGCTAGCCTACCATGGATTTCATTAGTAGTAAAGAAGAAAATTAGAGCACAACAAGATGGGAAAAGGGGATGAGACAAGCTTTGCTCGCTCAAGTCGAATCAGCTAGCTAGCAGCTTAATAAATTACCTGCAAGCATCAATTGGGGCTCTTGTAGTCGTCCCAAACTTGCGTAGGAGGACGGGGATTAAGAGATGAGAGACAGAGTTGAACTGGTGCCAGACTTCAGAAGCAGGAAGCGCGCTCTCTCCCCCCTCCCTCTCACATATATATATAGACGCAGATGTGTAGGCATGTAGAAGAGCAGCAAGTCAAGTCTCTGGGGGCCTGACGCTATTTTCATAGAAATGCATGCCTGATGAATATACTGAGCAGACACGTGCTGGGCTGCCAAACCTGCAGGTCCAAACTTTGAGCACAGGCATAGTGGCCTACTGCTGGGAATCATGAATGTAACGCGCTTCACTTCACAGGGAAATGTGGAGGAAACGTCGACGATAGTGTGTGCAGTGTACTTTGTGTTGACGACAAACGTTTTGTTTAAGATAATAATTAAAGTGCAATTAGTACTTCAAAGCAGTGAGGTAGTTTCCCAATCACAGTTTAGACTTTAGACATGATGAGAGATGCTTTTGAGGACACTATGGGTCTGTTTGGTTGCTGTTCAACCGTAGCCCGCCCCGCTTCCCTGGCCAGGCTAGCTCAAACCAGGCTATCGTAGGCTATTGCACTACAAAAAGTTCTGTTTGGTTGCATTTTCTGTGTAGATTGTCTAGACATAGTTCATGTTTGGTTGCCATGACCAACATGGTGGCCACCGAGCTCCTTCACCTCCATCGGTCTCCTCCTCATCCAGATTCGCCGCCTCTACCTCCACCGGCCTCCTCCCCCTCCACCTCCGCCGCCCTGCTCTACCTCAAGATCCGCCGGCCTCCTCCACCTTCACCGGCCTCCTCCCCCTCCACCTCCGCTGCCCTGCTCTACCTCAAGATCCGCCGGCCTCCTCCACCTTCACCGGCCTCCTCCACCTTCACCGACCTCCTCCCCCTCCACCTCCGCCGCCCTGCTCTACCTCAAGATCCGCCGGCCTCCTCCACCTTCACCGGCCTCCTCCACCTTCACCGACCTCCTCCCCCTCCACCTCCGCCGCCCTGCTCTACCTCAAGATCCGCCGGCCTCCTCCACCTTCACCGGCCTCCTCCCCCTCCACCTCCGCCGCCCTGCTCTACCTCAAGATCCGTCGGCCTCCTCCACCTTCACCGGCCTCCTTCACCTCCACCTTCACTAATCTTTCCTGAAGAAGTGCAATTAATTTTTTGTACTAATGAATCAAGGAAACAGTGGGAGTGTCATTTTGTTCCCAAAACTTCAGTTGTGATTTATAGTTAACCCATAAGTACTCACAACTATGTTAAGATTTATTGTTCCATCAATACATGCTCTGATCTTATTTTAAGGGCAAGGACAAATTAATGAGCAATTATAAACATGAGTCTTAGCTGAATTTCTAATGGAATCAACACAGTAGGCTATTATAGGTCTACACAGTTGAATGTGATTCCGAAAGAAAGTTTAAAAGCTAAGTTTATAGCTCATTTTGAATATTAAAGTAGGAAAATAATTACTTTCCTAGTACTCTTCATGGATGACAGCAAAGTAGCGAAGAATATGCTACTTAAGAGTTTTATTATTTTTTCTATCCATGATATCAATAATCTTGGTAAAAGGTGCTAAGTTCTTGGCACTAAAGTTAAAACTAAGATTGGACCAACTGAGTATTAGGATTATCACTGAAAGCATTATACTGAGTATTTGCTTAAGTGATATATAAAGTTATTGCCATGCCTGTATTTTGCATATTGCAATAATTTGATTTATTTATAATAAATCTAAGTTACAATAAGGAAGACGTTCCCTGTGCTTCAGCTGTCAGAAGCTTTATATGCAATGTCTATAAGTTTTGACTTGCATTTATATTTTGGGACGCTTGACAAAGATATTAAATTTTATCCAGATAAGGTCCACTGGAAATGGTGCTAATAAATATTTAAATTAAATGCACCAAAGTGACATGCTTAATTATGAATAATCTAAATGATCATAAGTTATTCATATGCCGATTTTACGAAATTGACTGATATAAGAAAGTGCACAATAAGCTTGTATCTTTCAGTCTCGTGGAAAAGGTACGTGTTATGAAAATTCTCCAAACCAAACTTAGCATTATATTAAGCTAAGTTGTAGCATGTTCAACTCAGCAGGCCAAAATGGCATTAGAACTGAAAGTTGAGTAATAATAGACAGCAATTATATTATATACTACTGCTATTAATAAGTTGCAGTACTTTTAAGTAGCAGCTCATCATTGATGATGCATTGCACATCAATAATTAGATATTGAGTTGTGAAAGAATGATCCCAGGATCGAACCATTAAGCTGATGACAATAAGTATTAAGTCAACTGCTAGCAAGTCAGCTTAATATAATTGATATAAGGCTGACCATGTATCTCATAAATAAGCGCGCAAACTTTCATGAGGTATGTGGGAGGCACATATTCAGATTCTGGATGAGGCCGTATGAATAACTCCCGTAAGTTTTATAAGTTCTAACAAGGTATTTCAGTGAACTATAGTTAATGGGGTTCCAGTGGCTATTAATGCCGCTGACGACGCATTAGTCTGGTCTTGCTGTTATATTGAGTGTGAGCATAAGTTTAACTCGAACATAAGTTGTTGACCGTTCGATTAGTGGGAGAATGTTGGGTAATCTCAGGCCCAACAACTTGATTGGACAAGGCCCACGAGTTCCAATCTAAGCCCAATTGTTAATTGCTTTGATCGGCGGCAAACCTAAGCCCATTAGGCACGGCCCCGGACCCGCAGAGCCTATTTATGAGCCGTCTCTATTCGCGAGTTCCTCCCGTATCCGATCTACTAAAGGCTCTGAAGGGTTTCGGAAGCGCGTGTCTACGTTCTTCTCTTCCTCCCACAGGTACGGATTGAGTTCTTCACCAACCAAGAGCGTTCCGCCCCTGATCAGGTGAAGATTAAGGCTACTTCATCTACATCAATATCAAGATCATCTACGGAGACACAGATGGATCCTACAACCAATGGTTAGTATCCTAAATCAGTTTTCCGCATGAGTTTAATGGTTTGTGGTCAAGTTCAGGCTAAGATAAGTTCTGGCATGGTTAGATTAATCTCTAACCCTAAACATTAATTCTAACAGGCCGGACTCCATTTCTCCGCGCAGCGGTCACACAAACCGCGGGCGCGGCGATATGCCTGCAGTGCTGCGAACTTGTCGGTGACCGAACGTGCTGCGTCAGGTGGCTTCGCTTCAGGCGGCGATGTTGGATTGTCAGTTCTGGGAGGCGGGGAAGACGGAAGCGGACCCTGAGAAAAGGGCTTAGATGATGCAGTCCAGTCCAAGCGTCGTGACTCCCGTCTCGGCTCCGCTACTTCTTCCTGCAAAAGAGCCAAAGTACACGCAGAGTCGAGGTCTTTGGGACGCTGAATATGAATAGCAGCTCGAATATGTGGACGAAGCCCTTCAACGAAACGCATGGTGTAATAGAGAGGGTCGGTATTTGGCCCATAAGCGACAAGCTGATCAACTAGAGCAGTAAAATTGTCTATGTAATCTTGGACAGAGCCCAGCTGAGAAATGCGATATAACTGGCGAATCAACTGTTCTTGCTGATCGCGACCAAATCACTCAAGCAGTAACTGTCCGAACTGCGACCAGGAAGCAGAGCGCAAACGAGACTCAACGGACATAGACCAACGAGCAGCAGCACCAGTGAAGTGCATAGCCACCACCCGAACCCATAACCGCGAATCCACATGGTAGAGATCAAAATAATCCTCACATCGCGACATCCATAGTTTGGGATTACTCCCTTCAATTTGGACACTTAACCGGACCCCTTTTTCTTGTTCATAGACCCATTTAGGGTGTCATCCGTTAGAATTTGAGCAGATATACATATAAAAATTGATAGATAAATTTAATTGTGGTAGAAATTAATAATTTAGAAATATATAGGTATATTAAGGCGACAAGCAATATTGATACAAGTTTAAGTGGTGATCTTAATTTACATGTCACGATAGCACATGCGGGTGATATGGATCTAATTTTAATATATTATTTTAGATTATCTATCACAATAGTAAATGTTGTACGTCGAGAATGGCCTAACGCAAAGACGTCGTTTTCAACATGGGAACAGATCGAGATGCAAACCACCACTGAATCTGCTGCTTGGGCCGACACACGTACATACCCATGGACCACCACCGTAAATTACTCCACACTAGCACTCAATGGTTGGGCGCGCGGTTGTTAGCTGGGCCATTGATGCACAATAGTAGGCAACAGTGCTTCGTACAATCAGGACCCCCGGAGACGACTTGCTATGCTCGAAAGTCGATCTTCATATATACTCCCTTCAATTTGGAGACTTAACCAGACCCCTTTTTCTTGTTCATAGACCCATTTAGGGTGTCGTCCGTTGGAATTTGAGTAGGTATACATATAAAAATTGATAGATAAATTTAATTGTGGTAGAAATTAGTAATTTAGAAATATATAGGTATATTAATTTGATAATTTATTTTTCCTATTATAGGGTATGTTGGTCAGTTAGATGTAGATTTAGGGTTCTTTTAGTTTGTCTTTAGTACCTAGGGCGACAGGGAATATTGATACAAGTTTAAGTGGTGATCTTAATTTACATGTCACGATAGCAAATGCAGGAGATTTGGATCTAATTTTAATATATTATTTTAGATTATCTATCATAATAGTAAATGTTGTGTGTCGAGAATGGCCTAACGTGAAGACGTCGTTTTCAACATGGGAACAGATCGAGATGCAAACCACCATTGAATCTGCTGCTCGGGCAGACACACGTATATACCCATGGACCACCATCGTAAATTACTTCACTCTAGCACTCAATGGTTGGGCGCGCGGTTGTTAGCTGGGCCATTGATGCACAATACTAGGCAACAGTGCTTCGAACAATCAGCCCCCCGGAGACTCGACTTGCTATGCTCGAAAGTCGATCTTCATATGTACTGCCTTCAATTTGGAGAATTAACCAGACCCCTTTTTCTTGTTCATAGACCCATTTAGGGTATCATCCGTAGGAATTTGAGCAGATATACATATAAAAATTGATAGATAAATTTAATTGTGGTAGAAATTAATAATTTAAAAATATATAGGTATATTAATTTGATAATTTATTTTTCCTATTATAGGGTATGTTGGTCAGTTAGATGTAGATTTAGGGTTCTTTTAGTTTGTCTTTAGTACTTAGGGCGACAGGCAATATTGATACAAGTTTAAGTGGTGATCTTAATAATTTACATGTCATGATAGCACATGCGGGTGATATGGATTTAATTTTAATATATTATTTTAGATTATCTATCATAATAATAAATGGTGTACGTCGAGAATGGCCTAACGCGAAGACGTCGTTTTCAACATGGGAACAGATCGAGATGCAAACCACCACTGAATCTGCTGCTTGGACCGACACACGTACATACCCATGGACCACCATCGTAAATTACTCCACACTAGCACTCAATGGTTGGGCGCGCGGTTGTTAGCTGGGCCATTGATGCACAATAGTAGGCAACAGTGCTTCGTACAATCAGGACCCCCGGAGACTTGACTTGCTATGCTCGAAAGTCGATCTTCATATATACTCCCTTCAATTTGGAGACTTAACCGGACCCCTTTTTCTTGTTCATTGACCCATTTAGGGTGTCGTCCGTTGGAATTTGAGTAGATATACATATAAAAATTGATAGATAAATTTAATTGTGGTTGAAATTAGTAATTTAGAAATATATAGGTATATTAATTTGATAATTTATTTTTCCTATAATAGGGTATGTTGGTCAGTTAGATGTAGATTTAGGGTTCTTTTAGTTTGTCTTTAGTACCTAGGGCGACAGGGAATATTGATACAAGTTTAAGTGGTGATCTTAATTTACATGTCACGATAGCAAATGCGGGAGATTTGGATCTAATTTTAATATATTATTTTAGATTATCTATCATAATAGTAAATGTTGTGTGTCGAGAATGGCCTAACGCGAAGACGTCGCTTTCAACATGGGAACAGATCGAGATGCAAACCACCACTGAATCTGCTGCTGGGGCAGACACACGTGCATACCCATGGACCACCATCGTAAATTACTCCACACTAGCACCCAATGGTTGGGCTCGCGGTTGTTAGCTGGGCCATTGATGCACAATAGTAGGCAACAGTGCTTCGTACAATCAGTCCCCCGGAGACTTGACTTGCTATGCTCGAAAGTCGATCTTCATATGTACTGCCTTCAATTTGGAGACTTAACTGGACCCTTTTTCTTGTTCATACACCCATTTAGGGTATCATCCGTAGGAATTTGAGCAGATATACATATAAAAATTGATAGATAAATTTAATTGTGGTAGAAATTAATAATTTAAAAATATATAGGTATATTAATTTGATAATTTATTTTTCCTATTATAGGGTATGTTGGTCAGTTAGATGTAGATTTAGGGTTCTTTTAATTTGTCTTTAGTACTTAGGGCGACAGGCAATATTGATACAAGTTTAAGTGGTGATCTTAATAATTTACATGTCATGATAGCACATGCGGGTGATATGGATTTAATTTTAATATATTATTTTAGATTATCTATCATAATAATAAATGGTGTACGTCGAGAATGGCCTAATGCGAAGACGTCGTTTTCAACATGGGAACAGATCGAGATGCAAACCACCACTGAATCTGCTGCTTGGACCGACACACGTACATACCCATGGACCACCATCGTAAATTACTCCACACTAGCACTCAATGGTTGGGCGCGCGGTTGTTAGCTGGGCCATTGATGCACAATAGTAGGCAACAGTGCTTCGTACAATCAGGACCCCCGGTGACTTGACTTGCTATGCTCGAAAGTTGATCTTCATATATACTCCCTTCAATTTGGAGACTTAACCGGACCCCTTTTTCTTGTTCATAGACCCATTTAGGGTGTCGTCCGTTGGAATTTGAGTAGATATACATATAAAATTTGATAGATAAATTTAATTGTGGTAGAAATTAATAATTTAGAAATATATAGGTATATTAATTAGATAATTTATTTTTCCTATTATAGGGTATGTTGGTCAGTTAGATGTAGATTTAGGGTTCTTTTAGTTTGTCTTTAGTACCTAGGGCGACAGGGAATATTGATACAAGTTTAAGTGGTGATCTTAATTTACATGTCACGATAGCAAATGCGGGAGATTTGGATCTAATTTTAATATATTATTTTAGATTATCTATCATAATAGTAAATGTTGTGTGTCGAGAAGGGCCTAACGCGAAGACGTCGCTTTCAACATGGGAACAGATCGAGATGCAAACCACCACTGAATCTGCTGCTTGGGCAGACACACGTGCATACCCATGGACCACCATCGTAAATTACTCCACACTAGCACCCAATGGTTGGGCTCGCGGTTGTTAGCTGGGCCATTGATGCACAATAGTAGGCAACAGTGCTTCGTACAATCAGTCCCCCGGAGACTTGACTTGCTATGCTCGAAAGTCGATCTTCATATGTACTGCCTTCAATTTGGAGACTTAACCGGACTCCTTTTTCTTGTTCATAGACCCATTTAGGGTGTCATCCGTTGGAATTTTGAGCAGATGTACATATAAAAAAATTGATAGATAACTTTAATTGTGGTAGAAATTAATAATTTAGAAATATATAGGTATATTAATTTGATAATTTATTTTTCCTATAATAGGGTATGTTGGTCAGTTAGATGTAGATTTAGGGTTCTTTTAGTTTGTCTTTAGTACTTAGGGCGACAGGCAATATTGATACAAGTTTAAGTGGTGATCTTAATAATTTACATGTCATGATAGCACATGCGGGTGATATGGATTTAATTTTAATATATTATTTTAGATTATCTATCATAATAATAAATGGTGTACGTCGAGAATGGCCTAACGTGAAGACGTCGTTTTCAACATGGGAACAGATCGAGAGGCAAACCACCACTGAATCTGCTGCTTGGACCGACACACGTACATACCCATGGACCACCATCGTAAATTACTCCACACTAGCACTCAATGGTTGGGCGCGCGGTTGTTAGCTGGGCCATTGATGCACAATAGTAGGCAACAGTGCTTCGTACAATCAGGACCCCCGGAGACTTGACTTGCTATGCTCGAAAGTCGATCTTCATATATACTCCCTTCAATTTGGAGACTTAACCGGACCCCTTTTTCTTGTTCATAGACCCATTTAGGGTGTCGTCCGTTGGAATTTGAGTAGATATACATATAAAAATTGATAGATAAATTTAATTGTGGTAGAAATTAATAATTTAGAAATATATAGGTATATTAATTAGATAATTTATTTTTCCTATTATAGGGTATGTTGGTCAGTTAGATGTAGATTTAGGGTTCTTTTAGTTTGTCTTTAGTACCTAGGGCGACAGGCAATATTGATACAAGTTTAAGTGGTGATCTTAATTTACATGTCACGATAGCACATGCTGGTGATTTGGATCTAATTTTAATATATTATTTTAGATTATCTATCATAATAGTAAATGTTGATAATTTAGATAGAAACTTAGATGTTATTCCAAACTATCTTTCATGATGATATATAGGATCGGGAAATAATTTAGACATTGATTTATGCAGTTTACTTTGTGATGTATCTGTAATGGCAGCGATGGGATGATTATTTAGGAAACAAGAGAGAACGTGCGTATAGCTAGCCTGGCCCGGAAGAGGAAAAAAAAGAGAGACACGGTGCATTCTGGCTATAGATGCACCATCCAACTGGACTACTCAGTCTTTAGCAGATTGATTGCGTAGCATCACCAATCCTCGGGCATTACCAATACTTGTACAACTGTGGTTCCATATAATTGGCCTCGCTCGATCTACCTTCTTCACAAGCCGATTCCTTTCACAGTATAAACTCTACCCGTCCTCTGGTTCCCGTGCCTCCTCATCTTGCACAGTCCCTTTGCTTTGCTCTGGGACTCTCAACTCTCAAACATTCATCTGGCTACCTACAACTCCCATAATAATGCCATCCAAACCCACACCATAATCGTAGAGAGACAAGAGAGCGACACCATTGCGCAAGCAAGCAAGCAAGGTTCTGGGATGGCTAGCTATGGAGGCGGCACTAATCTCTAGAGCTTCCAATTAAGCCTATGTGAAACGCCCTAGATTTCGCGATGCCGAAATCCTGAGTTTAACAAAGCATATGATAGTCCCAAGACTCTATGGCTATCAAATAATGTCTGTCTCGCTGAACTCACAACCATGCTCACAAACGTTTAATGTTTAGCTTACAACCTTATTTAGGCTTTTACTTCAGTACACAGACCGGTACAAGCCACTTGGGCTAAGCATGAAAGGAAATCAGAGTAAAGCAACTAGCGCATCTTCTGGACCATCTCCCCAGGCACTTCTCGAGCATAGCGCCGCAACCTCCTCAGTCGTACCAACCATCGTTGAAGTCGTACTCCGGCTCCTCGTCCTCCATTTCTGTACGATAAGTGTACAGGTCACTAATCCGAACACCCCAAATCCGCCTAACCAGTATTTCAAATGAAGGCTAGGTTTCCTATGCGAGCAATATACATAAACCATATTCATGTTATCAACACCATTTCACAATAACCATCCTCATCTCACCACCAAACACCTCATCACCACATCACTCGACTAAATCTGCGACAAGAGCGACTCCCTCCTGCCCTTGCCTCATCGGCCAACGCCGGACCTATCGCTCGAGGGAGAGAAGAAAACCCCATGCTAGTTGTATTGACTCCGCCTTTGGGTCGTCCTTAACCGTGGACACGGCTATACGTATAGATTTACACTCTACAGAGGTTGTACAGTAACATACGAAGATGGGCTACGACGGCCGTCGCCGGCATAGTCCTTCTACACAATTGGTAATCCTACACCTAATGGTGCCGCTTTGCTTTTCTGAGCTAGAACAAGTTTGGATACACACCACCGCACACTCGGAACTGTGAAACAACTCAGATATCCTAACTTGTGGTGAGACACCTTAGGCATGAATCCAAACGCCCCCGTAAACATCTCAATGCCTTAGGCTAGTCCAGATGGTACCTAAGGCTATGCGCAGCCGTGCCCTCATTCGGTGCGCAATAGCTTTACGGCACAGATTTAGGGCAATGGACCACGCGGTCGACGCCCCTATCCGTTGCGCAATGGTTCGGCCGAGGCCGCTCAACTGCATGCGTAGGGCAGCGCGGAAGAGCCCCGCATGCACTGTGGGCTGCGGGCCCCGCCAACCGCCGCTGCCTCCCGCGCGCGTACGGAGAGGAGGCGTCAGCCGGCGGAGGATGACCGACGGCGCAGCGGCGGTCAGGGAGGAGGCGGATCTGGGGAGGCGGAGCTCGGCAGAGGCGGAGGAGTGACCTTGAAGACACCCTTGCCGACGCGGAGGGGCGTGGCGGGGCGCGGATCCGGCCCCCATCGTCACCGGGGAGGCGGAGCTCGGGGAGGCGAGCTGGCCGGCGGCGGGTAGGAGCTCGGGGCGGCGGCGTCGGTGCTCCGTTGCCAACGAGGAGGAGAGCGACGATGGGAGAGAACTGGGCCTGCGGGAAAGAAGGGGTGGGAGGAGATGCGGTGGGGGAGGCAGCGAGAGAGACTAGAGAGAGAGAAGGGGGAGAAGAAGGGGTGGTTGATAAGAAATGATGAAATATTTGGGGTGGGATATAGGGTAAAGATGTAGGGTAAAATGGAGCGCGGATATTTTTTTAGGGGCGCTGTATGTGCTGACCAGAAATATTTCTTTTGGATAAGGTAACGTGGGTGTGAATACTCTTAGTACGCCTATAACACAAGGCCTTACCCCATCAACTATTTGAATTGGCCCAACGATGGGCTCATGTTGTTGTACGCTGCTGCCAGCCATGCACTGCGTCGTCGTACCAGATCTTAAAGTTTGCATCAGTCATAGCCTTTAATTTGGGCTGTTGAACAAGAGGGGGTGTGTTTAGATGGATTGAAATTGGAATTGAAATGCACTGTAACGCTGAAAAATACACTGTAGCAATTTTCGTTTGTTTGTGGTAAATATTGTCCTACTATGGTCTAAGTGGCTCAAAAGATTCGTCTCGCAAAGTACATCTAAACTGTGCAATTAATTTTTTATTTCATCTACATTTAGCACTCCTGCCGGTATTTTGATGCGATGGGGAATCTTTTTTCTGCGTAGTGAAATTTCGGAGAAATTTTGAGATGTAAGGCTGGGTGATGCCAGACGTGCGGCGGTGAGTCCCCACGCACACTACCCATTGTACCCTTTCTGCAGCACGGCATGGGCTGATCGATTTTCGTGTCGCTCCGCCGCCGCAGCAGTCAGTACGCAAACACACATGGCACGTACCGTCCTCTCGCCAGCTGAATTATTATTGAGGCTGTGGGTGGTATCCAAGAAGATGCCAATGCGCAAGACCACAACACGTACGGGCGCAATAGTCACACTACACTGTTTTTTTTTGTTGTGACTGGCTTCACACCTTAGGCTGAATTCACTGAGACACTTGTAAACCAATTTCTATTTCAAATTTTACTCAGTGAACCGTATTATGTCTACAGTGCGAAACAGTATATACAGGTCCATTTGCAAGTGGACCGGTGAACTTAGGCTGAGTCCAATGGGACTCCCTATCCCCGTTCTCTAAACACTGTTCCAACTATCTACACTCACAGCTACAGTGTACAGAGAAGCTATTTACAGAACACCATTGGACTCAACCTTTGCCTTTTGGCTGACATTCTGACAAGTGAAAGGGACGGAACGCTCGATCGATCGATCCGTGCATGTGATGTGAGGACGCTTTACTATTGCTTGACGATGGCGCATAGTACTCGTCGATCGTGCATGCATGCTCCAATTCGTATGAGTTTTTTTCCAATTCGTATGTCAGGAAGGTAGTAGAGAACTGCTTCGGCCAAGTGGTGGACGACAACCGAGCTCGGCTGGCCCTGCGCTTCGTCCACAAAGGAGGTGCATCCACTGGGTCGTTGGGAGCCGTAGGTCGTGTACTGCGCGCGGCAAGAACAAACATGCACAGGACCGAGACATCCTGCTTGCCTGGGATACTCCCTGCAGTCTGTTTCAAACCAACAAGGTAAGACTGATCGATCGACCACCCCGTCAGCAACAAAGTTTTCATTATTAGCGATGCCATCCCGTCCTTTTGGCTGGCCCATCCATGCATGTTGTGTGTATATATAAGATTATAATACATGTGAAATCAATAAAAATCTTGAGACAAACTTTTTCTGTATAATAGTGAAAATTTGCTGGATATTCACCGCATGCATGGCTCAAACATCGTGATATATAGTCGTGGATCACAGTATATAAGCTAGCTAGTAACGTACACAAGTGCTGAGGATATAGAAACCTTAACTGCTCGATCTATAGGATGGATCGAGAATCAAGAAATGAGAATGTAAACCTGGTAACAACCGACATTAGCCTGAGCAATTATTGAACGTGAATGGTGTTGAGTCTCTCTTTCCATTGAGTCAAAATAATTCAGCCTCCACCATGTCTACCTAGGCCGGGAGAGTAGGGACGACATGACTCCACCATGGCGCACACAGTGCCGAAGTCTCTTTGCCACTAGTACACCATTGAATTATTGAAGCACATGTAGTACGTCCTGCTGGCCAGGCGCCAAGCGCAAGTCACCACGCGTGACAGCTTTGAACGCATGCATGATCAAATCCCAAAAAAAGGCGAGCTCCCAAAAGTATCTCTTTTCACATTTCCCTGTGAAGTGAAGCGCGTTGCACGCATAGGGGCTGTTTGGTTGCCTGGCTATCCGGCTGGCTAGGCCACGTCAGGACGTAGCTAGTGTTTGGTGAGGAATCCCGTTTCCCTAGCCCGGCCCCAGCTGTGCAACTTGAGCCAACTTGAGCCCCGATGGGTGGCTCCGCGAGAACGGCCGATTTGGTGTTTCTATTCTGGCCCGGCCAATTTGGGCACAAGTGCGCCCCGTGTGGCTATCTCCTCTCCCTCTCCGTCCTTCTCCCTGCTCGACTATGGCGACGACAGGTAGCCGCCGGAGCACCTCCCCCGTCGTCTCCCTCCCTGCGTCGAGGGTGGGCGGTCACCGGGCAGCGGCGTGGCCGCGGGAGCACCTCCCCCATCCCCTCCCTCCACGCCGGCAGCCGCGACGATGTGGAGGACGTGCGCATCGACGTCACAGCTCCGCCGCGAGGAGAGGGAGCGGCAGCCGCACCAACTGCTGCGGCGAGAAGGTGGAGTAGCCGCAGGAGCACCTCCCCCGTCCTATCCCTCCACACCGGCAGCCGCGACGAGGTGGGGGACATGCGAGGCGACGGCACAGCTTCGCCGTGACGAGGTGGAGGAGGTGGAGGTAGAGGAGGCCGGCGGATTTGGAGGTAGAGCAAGGTGGAGGAGGTAGAGGGGGAGGAGGCCGGTGAAGGTGGAGGAGGCCGGCGGATCTTGAGGTAGAGCACAGGGCGGCGGAGGTGGAGGGGAAGGAGGAGGCCGGTGGAGGTAGAGGCGGCGAATCTGGATGAGGAGGAGACCGATGGAGGTGAAGGAGCCCGGTGGCCACCATGTTGGTCAAGGCAACCAAACATGAACTATGTCTAGACAGGCTACACAGAAAATGCAACCAAAGAGAAGTTTTTGTAGTGCAATAGCCTACGATAGCCTGGTTTGAGCTAGCATGGCCAGAGAAGCGGGGCGGGCTACGGTTGAACAGCAACCAAACAGACCCATAGTGTCCTCAAAAGCATCTCTCATCATGTCTAAAGTCTAAACTGTGATTGGGAAACTACCTCACTGCTTTGAAGTACTAATTGCACTTTAATTATTATCTTAAACAAAACGTTTGTCGTCAACACAAAGTACACTGCACACACTATCGTCGACGTTTCCTCCACATTTCCCTGTGAAGTGAAGCGCGTTACATTCATGATTCCCAGCAGTAGGCCACTATGCCTGTGCTCAAAGTATGGACCTGCAGGTTTGGCAGCCCAGCACGTGTCTGCTCAGTATATTCATCAGGCATGCATTTCTATCAAAATAGCGTCAGGCCCCCAAAGACTTGACTTGCTGCTCTTCTACATGCCTACACATCTGCGTCTATATATATATGTGAGAGGGAGGGGGGAGAGAGCACGCTTCCTGCTTCTGAAGTCTGGCACCAGTTCAACTCTGTCTCTCATCTCTTAATCCCCGTCCTCCTACGCAAGTTTGGGACGACTACAAGAGCCCCAATTGATGCTTGCAGGTAATTTATTAAGCTGCTAGCTAGCTGATTGGACTTGAGCGAGCAAAGCTTGTCTCATCCCCTTTTCCCATCTTGTTGTGCTCTAATTTTCTTCTCTACTACTAATGAAATCCATGGTAGGCTAGCTGCGGCATCTAACCTTGGGAGCCATGGAAATTGTGACGGGGGCACTGGGCGCCGTCCTCTCCAAGCTTGGCGAGCTACTCAAGGATGAGTACAACCTGAACCGGAACGTCAGGAAGGACATCGAGAACCTCTCCAGCGAGCTTGAGAGCATGAAGGGTACCCTCAGCGTCATCGGTGGTGTGCCGCCGGAGGAGCTCAGTGAGCCACAAAGGATCTGGGCTCGGGATTTAAGGGAGTTGTCATACGATATGGAGGATATTGTAGACACCTTCCTCGTGGACGTCCGACGCTCTGATCCCCACGCTAAAAGCATCAACAAAGGGTTCATCAACATCATAAGGGAAATGGTCAATAAGGCCAGGTCTTCCCGTGGGATCGGCCATGAGATCAAGGCCATCATGGAGCGTGTCAAGGAAGTGGCTGAGCGACGTGACAGGTCAGTGATCAACGCCCCTTTGTATTAGTATATCATTTTGACTCTTACGGTCTTACCTAAAATGAATTTGCATCAATTATTTCCTTGGACAGGTATAAGGTCGATACTACTGCACCTGTGAAAACCTCGATTGACCCTCGTATAACATCTCTTTATACCGACCTGAAGGACCTTGTTGGAATTGATGAGGCAAGGAAAGAAGTGGTAGCAATGTTGACAAGAGAAGATGGCATCTCCACACAGCAACAAAGGATAATCTCCATTGTTGGATTTGGTGGACTAGGCAAGACAACGCTTGCCAAAGCAGTGTGTGACGAGCTTAAGACGCAATTCGATTGCACCGCTTTCGTTCCAGTATCTCAAACTCCTGACACCAACAAAGTTCTCAAGGACATCCTTTATGGACTGGACAAGAAAAAGTATGAGAATATTCATAGCACAATGTTGGATGCAAGGCATCTCATTGATAAAGTACGGGAATTCCTCCAAGATAAGAGGTATGTACACGACATCTAGCTATTTTGTACATGTGGTCAGTCTCACTTTGAACTCTCCAATATATGCATCAAATTAGGAACGCCTTACATGCAGATTGCACACTCAAAATTTTACAAATTATTTTTACTAGTCCATCAACCCGTGCGATACACGGGTTAGAATTTTAGAAGATATAGATTTAATCTTTATTGATATTAGTGTTGATTATTTTAATATATCTTTTGTAATGGCATTGTGGGTGATTTGTATGCAAATTTAGGAATTATTTTAATGTTGAGGTAATTTAATCCATATTTTTATAACTATGTGACAGTAATTTTTATTCCACTTTATGGGGTTATTTTAATTCATATTCATAATGATGTGATCAGTGATTTTTATATAAATATAGGAGGTTATTTCATTTCACCTTTCATAATATTATGGTGGGTAATTTTTATATAAATTAAGATGAATATTTTATCTCGTCTTTCATAATGGCATGATGGATAATTTTTAGAACATATAATATATCTAATCGCTATAATTATCAAAGCTATATGATGGATGGCCGGAGGCTTCTAATTTTTTAGGAATTCTTAGGATTTGTCTTTTTTTTTCTAACACGTCCAGTGAAAATTAACTTGGACGCTCTAATTTGTAATACTATATCATCGACCCGTGCTCTCGCACATGTTGAAGTTTATGAGATATAGATTTAATTCTTAGTAATATTAGAGGAGATATTTTAATTCATCCTTCGTAACTGAATTACCGTAATGTATACGCAATTTTTGAAATTAATTTAACTTATCTTTCATGATGGCATATTGGATAATTTATATAAAGATGTAAGACTTATTTTATTTCATTTTTTAAATGGAATGATGAGTAATTTATATGCAAATTTAGATAGTTATTTAATTCATATTTTATTATAACATGGTGGGTAGTTTTATGCAATTTTAAGGGGTTATTTAGTTCATATTTTATAATGGAATTGTTATTCAAATTTAGGGGATTATTTTATTTCATCTATCATAATGTCATGGTGGGGTGATTTTTTAGAAATTATATTAGATCTAATGACTACTTTGTTAGAACTACACGATGGATGACATGATGTTTCTGATTTTTTGAGAATTTTTAAGATTTGTCTTTTCCTAGAAAACATATATAATATAAAGCTACATGAGGATGAAAAATATGTTAATTACATAGAAAATAGACCTAGTAGTTATTAATATTTCAATCTACAATCAATGATAGAGATGTGTAATTACTTAGAAAATAAATTTAAAAAAAAGAAAAATTTGAAAAAAAAATTGTTTTCGTTGAGAGTTGAACTCAAAACCTTTTATAACGACGGATGTGGATAATTAAAAAACTACAAAAAAGAGAAGAAATTTGCTTTCATTGAGAGTTGAACTCGAAACCTTTCATAATGGCAGAGGTGGGTAATTACTTAGAAAACAGATCTAAAGGCTAGTAATATTCCAATCGAACGATGGACGGCTGGATGTTTCTAATTTTTGTGAGAATTTCTAGAATTTATCTTTTTTTCTTAGCGCGTCTGGTGAGGATTAACGTGGAGGCTCCAAAGAAGCCTCTAATTAGTAATATTAAGATTGATTGTCTTGAATTGTAGAAGAAAAGTTAACATATAGAGTATGCTAACCTTTACACTATACTAGGAACCAAAATTTTTCTTGTGGGTGAATAAGTATGTGAACCTGCCACCTTATTCACGCCTCAAGCCCATACTACGAAAATATGAAGTCAATAACTTGATTGCTTAAAGCAACTAATGAGTTCAATCAAAATTACCTCCTCCCTAGACGTCTTATTAATAAGATACATTGCCATGCTGCCTTGCCGATCCATAAACCTTGCTTGGATCAGATCAGATCTGATCAGCAGATGCATGGGGGTTTCGGTTTCTAATAATCAGGTTTAATTATACTTTTCGGCAGAAGCCTAAAAATCATCCAATGTGTGTGAGCGCGCACGCGTGTGTTCAAAAGATGCGTTCGACGGATACTCTTCCTCAGTTAATTTCATATTTATACTTACATGGCTCCTCTGTTACTGTACGCATAGGTACTTAATTGTCATCGATGATATATGGTCTGAGGAACCCTGGAAAATTATAAGATGTGCTCTGGTTGAGAATAACAGGGGAAGTCGAATAGTTACAACAACCCGCATAATTGATGTTGCTGAGCAAGTGGGTGGTTGTTGTTATAATCTCAAGCCTCTTGATCCTCGCAGCTCTAGAATATTGTTCTGTAGAAGAATATTTGGTCATGATGATAAATTGGCCGAAGAATTTTCAGAAGTATCAGAAAAAATTTTGAACAAATGTGGAGGTGTGCCATTGGCTATCAAAGCAACATCAAGTTTGCTGGTACATAAGAAGGAGAATGTAAACGAGTGGAACAAGTTTTGTGAATCCATTGGTTCCGGAAGGAGCAATAATGGTGTGGAGAATATGAGAAAGATATTATCACTTAGCTACTATGATCTACCTTCCCATCTCAAGACATGTTTATTATATCTAAGCATATTTCCAGAGGACTATGATATTGCGAGGGAACGGTTAATATGGAGGTGGATAGCAGAAGGTTTTGTCGAGCATGACGATGTTGGCCAAAGCTTATTTGATATTGGAGAGAGCTACTTCAATTGTCTTGTAAATAGAAGCCTGATCGAGCCAATATATGATGGTGTTGTCGAAGCCAAGGCCTATGCATATAGGCCTGTGTCTTGCCTTGTGCATGATATGGTGCATGATCTCATTCGTTCCTTGGCAAGGGAAGAAAACTTTGTTGCCACTGGATTAGATGAGAGCAATCAAAACACAGCATCATCGAGCAGAAAGATTCGAAGGTTATCCTTTCATCATACTGCTTGGCCTCCAAGGATTGTATCGAAGTGGAACATAACCAAGTTGAGGTCCCTTGCTGCCTTTGGTCCTGCTGCTATGGAAATTAAAGACTGCCATAATGTAAATGATTGCCATCATCTACGTGTAATGGATCTAGAAGATTGCCACAATCTTCGCAGTCATCAAGATGTGAAGTTTATCAGAAACTTAACTCATCTAAGGTATCTAGGCCTGCCGAGCAGGGTGTATACTGATGAGCTCCTAGCAGAGATTGGAAATCTAAAATTCTTGCAGAGGCTGGACTTAAGTGGAGCAAGGGCGGCTATAGATCCTGGAGAAATGGATATAGGTGAGCTGCCGTTGAGTATTCTTGGGCTAACACAACTAATGTTTCTATCCGGTACAGGGTTTACAAGGCTACCGGCTGGGTTAAGGAACCTAACGTCTCTGCAAGAGCTGCGTGGAGTGTCCGTGGATTGTGCACAGGTGGCGGAAGAGCTGGGCCATCTCACGCAGCTGAGGGTTCTCGAGGTCATGCTCGGAAATTTCAATGAAGTCAGTGATGAAAGCCTGGATACAGCTTTGGTTGGGTCCCTAGGAAAAATGCACAATATCCAAAGTCTAGAGGTATCAGAATGTTATGGACGGCCAGTCGACCTCGACGCAGCTGAAGGCTCGATGGACTCCTCCGTAGGCAACCTGCACAATCTTATAATTACAGGAGCCAGTTTGTTGCCGACATGGATTAAGCCTGAATCGCTTCCCCTGCTCTCCACCGTAAAAATAGGGGTTTCTCAGCTGCGAGCGGATGACATCACGGTCCTTGGGAAGCTTCAGGCTCTCAGATTTCTCCAACTCATTGTGATTGGAGACACACGCACACGCAGACAGCTGGAAAAAATCGCGGTTGGTGTGGATGCATTCCCACGACTCGTACACTGCAAGTTGTTTTGGGTTGCAGTGGTTCCATCCATGTTTCCACAAGGAGCTATGCCCATGCTTGAAGACTTCCTCTTCTATATGTATTTGGATGCTTTCACTACTGGAGGTGAACTTACAGTTGACGATCTAGCCTTGGGTCACCTCCCTTCCCTTAAGACTGTGGATGTTACCCTTGTTACGAAGAAGGAAGGAGACAGCAAAGGCGCGGTGGCGAGGACAGTGAAGGAGAAGCTGATGCACGAGGGGGCTATCCACCCCAACCACCCATCCATTTCTTTTTCAACCAGGTACGTACGCCATATCCTCCTTTCTTCTCCGCGCCTTCCTTAATTCTGATGAGTTATATATATCTCTCTCATTGATGGGTGGTGGGTTGATTAAACGTTGCTTTTGTCTTGATGCGCACGACAAAAGAACAACATTTAGGTACGTAGCCGCACATCTACGCCGCTTTAGCATCCGACATGCAAGAGCAAATTTTGCATTCTGACCCTGCCTTAATTTATTTTCACAAATGACCTCCTACTGAAACTATTTGCATCATCTGACCCTTTTTGCGGCGCCACGGACGTTGGCGCCGCAGCCACACATTGCGGCGCCACGGGACCTGGCGCCGCAACCCCTCCCAGGCTCCAGCGTGGCGCTGAGTGGGGCCCGGCTGCGGTGCCAGGTCCCGTGGCGCCGCAACCCTGCGGCGCCAATGCCACTGGCGCCGCAGTGCGGAAGCCCAAACGGGCCAAATTCTGGGCCGCGAGACGTGCCGCCCACTTCACCTCCTCTCGCATCTCCACCCGCCCAAGCTCCGCCGCGCCGCCTGCCCCCTCCTCCTCACGCGGCGGCCGCGCCGCCCGCCGCCGGCTGCTCGCGCCGCCCGCGCCGCGTCCTCACGCGGCGGGCGCGCCGCCCGCGCCGCCTCCTCACGCGGTTGCTCGCGCCGCCCGCCGCCCTCCCGCTGCGGCGCCACAGACGCCCACTGTCGCCTCCTCAGCTCTAGGTATGGAATCCTTTGGATCTTTTGTACAATTCCAGAAATAAGTATAGTGTTGGGTACCACCTTTGCTTAGCAATAACAAAAAAACATGTATAGAGTTGGGTACCACCTTTGCTTAGCAATCATATAGAACGGGTAACCAAGCAACCAAAGCACATGACAGGAAAATCTACCAATATAGGCTGAAAATGCAGTGCGTGAATACCAAAAATAAAGTTAAATCCGCGACTGAATGTGGTCCATCGATCAAATGCCACTAAACATTTCATATGTGAGACCGATTACCGATCTTAACACTTCCCTAGAAAAAGGATCCAAATTTGCAACTAGCTAAAGAGTTATATACTCTCCTGTTGCTTCAAAAAAAAAAGAGTTATATACTTGGAAGAACCGAAGAAGGGTAGCAGTACTATCCTTGGCCCCACCGCCTTGGCACGTCGGCGACTCATCAGGAAGAAATTACAAACTGATGGGGCTTGACAAGTCGCGACGATGTCCGAAGCAAATGCCGACTAGCTAGCCTTTTTTGTAATAGAGGGGCAGAGGGCCAAACTTTGCCACAAGTAGATAGGGAGTGTAAGCGCAGCACGTACGGCAAAAATGTGGCATGCATGCGTGTATGTATGGATCAAGCAACAAGCAATGTCCGGAACCATGCATCGCGGGCGCCGCGTCGCGCCGCCCCTCCCGCACCGGTATCTCGTGGCCTGTGCAATCGGGAATCGTCGTTGTCGCGGGCCTCGTGCTGGCCGTTAGCCTCCGGTGGCCCGTGCGGCCGGGCAGCGTCGCTGCGTCTAGCGAGCTGTGCTATAGTCGCCTCCCCTCCAGGGCACCGCGTCGATGCGCGCAGCCGGGCACCGCTGCCTAGGGCGGCCTGCGCTGGAGCTGCCTACCCCTCCAGGGCACCACGCCGATGGCGTTGCCGGCATCGCCTGCCCCCGCAGCGCGCTTTCCTCCGGAAGCCCGCTCGTTCTGTTGGGAAACGAGCGCGACGCGATGGCCATGGCCACCGACGCCAGTAGCACTAGGCTCGATTCAGCACGGCCCGGGCTCAATTCTCGACGAGGATGGGCGCAGTAGGAAGAGGAGGTCGGGAAACGGGGGTTCTCACCCTCCAGCGACGGAAAGAGCGGCGGGGAACGGCAGTCGGTGGTGAGGCGCGTTGGCGGAAGGAGGTGCACAGTGCGATGGATGTGGAGCAGCAAAATTGGGATGTAGAGGTGGGGTTCAGGTTGGTGGCGGCGGAAAGGAGCTTCGAAGGTGGCTGGGCAATGTAGGGAGGCGGCGGAGGCGTGTGAACATCGGTGGGGTTGACGGGCGGCGCGGGCGAGTGAGGGGTCTGTCCTCTGGCTCCCCAGGCGGAGCCGTGGAGGAAGAAGACGACCGGTGTGGGTCCCCCCTATCAGACGACGCAGGCCACCGACCCGCGGTGGCGTCTGGGCGCGGTGAAGCGCGGCTTGCCGCCTTCAAGTGCACTGGCGCCCACGGGCATATCCCAGCCCAAGCAGGCAGGAGGAGGGGGCACTTGGCCGCCCCTCTGCCGCCGAAGCTTGTTTCTTTTCTTTTAATTTTGAAATTCACTTCTCACCTTTAACCCTTATACATGCAAAAATTACCCCAAGGTACAAGTACAAAATTGAAAGGAGATAATTTAAACTACCACTTTACACCTTTGCTCTTGGACAAAACCGGGTTTTTGAGGAAATTTTGAATTCAAATTTGATTTGGAGAAAAAATAATTTTTAGCTCTAAAATTTTGAATCACGCACACGATGACATGCTCCCTCGGCTCCGTCGTCTCTGCACTGCAGCCGGCACCGTGATGCCCAACCCAGTAGCCCTCTCCGACTGCCTTCCTCCTCTGCCTGACTGGTGGCGCCATCGTCGTTGATCTTAGCTGCCCGCCACCCAAGGCCCTCCCTCTAAGGTCGGAAGTGAAGGAAACCTCCCAAATGGCTCCAACCCTGAATCCTAACCTAATCCCGGCAAGAAGAAAGCTGATGGCAAGGAGAAAACTGTAGCAACGCATGGGCACCTTACTAGTCAATTATTAAATACAACCCCATGGAAAAAGAGATTAACACATACATGCATCACAAATCATTATTTTTTCTATTTCCATCCCGACATATTTGAGAGCATAGTAGGAACTGAGAGCGCAGGATGGTGGCGGCATCACCTACATGTGCGTCCGGGACACGGGGCAGCGACAACAAGGCGCTGAGAAGAAGGTGGTGATACCGAGCTGGGCACGGAGGCAGGCAATGGTGTGGTGGTGGACGAGGATGGGCCGGAAATCGAGAGTGGCTGGGAGGATGCGACGGCCAGCGGCCGAGGAGGAGGTGGGGAGGGCGGCCTGGAGGAGGAGACGAAGGAGGGGCAAGGTCCAGCGGGCGCCATAGTTTTAAATAGCCGGCTATAGCCTCAGCTATAGCTGTTTTAGTGAGAAAAAGCTATGCGCCATAGGCTCATTTAGCCCGATATAGCCCGTTATTTGCGTCTTTCTAAAGTGTGCCGTTAAACCCCATAAACCGCTATTTAAAACTATGGCGGGTGCTACCACCTAGGCAGAGGATGAGGGCCACGAGGACATGGAGACCGAGGCCAAGGAGGATATGGGGAGGGCACGACGGCCGGTAGGAGGAGGGTATGTCGGGCTGCGGAGGAGGGGTGAGGTCCGGCTGGCATTGCAGCCACGCGGGCTGGGCGTGGGAGAGAGTAGGACCGGCGCCGCCATTGGGTGCAAAGATGAGAGGAAGAAATAGAAGCTAGGGTTAGGTGGAGGTGGGCTGGTGGGTTAGTGATAAAACCGGATCGGATACGGACGGATATATGCGGATTCAAATACATATAATTATTTTTTCTCGAAGTAGATTCGGATACGGACAATGTCAAAACACTACGGATATTGATATAGATCCAATAATGTCATTTGGTGGAAAGACCGGAGGGGGAAATAGAAGGTAGGGTTAGGTGGCCTGGGGCTAGTGGCCTAGGGATAAAAACGGATCGGATACGGATGCATATATGTTGATTCGAATACAGATAATTATTTTTCTCGAAGTAGATTCCAATACGGACAGTGCTAAAACGCTTCGGATATAGAAATAGATCCCATGACCATACTAATACTTAATTTTGAATCTCCAAATATAGATATAGATCAAATATTAATAGTCCGGGCACGGACATCAGGTCCATTTAGTTTCTTCCAGACGGACGGAGAATTGAAAAATATGCGTCCCAGTTTTATCCCTGTTTTGGTAGGCGACTTTTATCCACCCAGGCTCACATGAGCCGTTCAATCTGATCGATGGTGCAGCGGTCAGAACTAACACGCCAAAAGGGACCGCGGGATTAAAAGGGATGGTCAGATTCGGCCCAGTTAGCTTATCAATATTGAATATCTTTCCACTAATCAAAACATTGTCACATTCATATCTTTTATACTAAATATCTTTTGTCACGGTAAAGATGCATGTGTCGCGTGTGCATAACCTACAAAATTCTTTCTTACATTAGGCTTTTTTACTTAAAAAATATTTCAAATAATTAAAAATAAAATTTAGGAGTTCGATTTCCAAATAATATTTTGTCTATATATGAATTGACTTTACAATGAATTATTCTCTCTGCCCCAGAAAATAAGGCATTTTAGTTTTTTCCTAAGTCAAACTTTTCTAAAGTTTGACCAAGTTATGAAAATATATAAACATTTATAAGACAAAATGAGTATTGGTAGATTCATTGTCACATATATTTTCATGTTGTACCCATTTGGTATTATGAATACCGATACTTTTTTCTATAAATTTAGTCAAACGTTTAAAATTTGACGTAGAACAAAACTAGAATGTCTTGTTTTCTCCGTTTGAGACGGAGGGAGTATTTTTTTTACTCCTGCGTTATGATTTGTTTAGACACGTGTGTGTGCGCGCTGCACGTGCATATTGACTAGTGCCAAATAGACCATGAGAACACAGCAAAACGAACCAGTTCCCGTAGCCAGAATGACGTGGCCGGGCATGATGCGGCTATAGCACATGGCCTGGATACACCCCACCATATGGACCTGTTTAATTCCATTGCCAGCTAATAATTAGCTGGCTAAGAGCTTTTAGTGAAAATCCATCAACATGTGCTTGTGTAGCCTAGAAACCATGGGCAGGGAACCGTGGGCACCAACTGCTTGGAATCGAATTGATTGAAGCCCACTACAAACCAAGCCTAACCATTTTTCCTTAGACACCAAGTCAATCCAAAGTATTCGATGAACGCAGCCCATTTTCTACTTAACCAACGGAGCCCAAGATGAAACTCAACCAAAATAAACCAGTTCGGCCCAACCTACTAGTAGGGCTCGCTGAGAAATTTCAATAGATATAGATTTAATCTTTATTAATATATATCAGGTATGATTTCATGGCATATGTTGGATAATTTATATGTAGATTTGGATTAATTGTAATTTATCTTTTTATGAGTAGTTTATATGCAATTTTACGGTGGTTATTTTTATCTCATCTTTCATAACGGTATGTGGGTAATTTTTATGATAATTTAGAGGGTTATTTTATCTCATCGTTCACAATAGCATGGTGGATAATCATTTTTTGAAAATATAATAGATATGGCTATTATTATTAGAGATACATGATGGATGAACAGATATTTATTATTTTTGTGAGGGCTTTAAGGATTTATATTTTTTTTCTAGTGTTGGCACAGATTCGCACAAAATACTGCATGAACATTAGGGCTTGCCCGTAGGGGAAAAGGCACCTTGGGCTCGATCTGACCACGCCGGAGTGGACAAGAGCTCAAGTAAATCTAGATCGAACCTCATGAGAGGAACCTAGTCAGAGAGGATGAATTTTTGGGTTGTTCTACGATCGATAGGCCACATAGAATCCCTCAGATCGACGTAGAGCCGAAGAAAGGAAGCAACTAGAAGGTTTGAGCAGAGTATTAGGGTATGAGAAATAGAGATAGAATAAAAGACAATTGATTGGTTTGATTGGTGATATAATAAAAATAGAAAAGAAAAGACAAAATATATGCTCACGGGATCATGTTGGGTCCGAGAAAGGCTGTTGAACACATCACATGATGTGGTCGAAGTCGTTTCCTCTCCCGTCATTTTCGCACCGAAAAAAAGGTGATGCCGGCTATAGCCAGCTATAACCGCTATTAGGTGTTTTGGAAGCGTTTCGCTAAGCCAAATAGCACGCTATAGCCCGCTAAATTGGCTGATTTAGTTTTTTTTAACTCACCACTAAATGACTTAGCCCGTTATTTAAAATATTAGTCGCTAAACTGTTGTTGCGCATCGTATACAGCAAGTATTATTATTACGCAATAGTAAAACAGTAGGCTGAATGCATGGTGTCTTAATGATGATGACCTGTCTTATATATGGTTTCAGGTCTGGAAGCATTGATCAGCCCGGGACGAGCATGCAGATGGATGGCGAGCAGTGGGTTCTGGACTGCCGCGCGCCGATGCACTATACCACCAACGTGCGGCTGCTCGACGGCTGTGACGCGCTGCTGCCTTCCTTGCGGCATGACAATGACAACCTTCACGTCCTTGGGCGTGGGTCGGTACGTACCGAGCGGTTCGAGGTCCAGGACGTCAGCTATGTTGATGGAGATGCAAGGAACGTCATCTCCGTGGCACAACTTGTTCGCAGCCATGGCTTGGTTACGGTCTTTGAGCCGACAGCAGGATATGTGAGGGAACCAGCGACTGGGAAAGAACTTGGCCGGGCCTGCCTTCGGGACGGGGCATATGTGCTTGAGTATCTGCGTATCGGTGGCACACAGGTAATACTTTAATTAGTAGTACTAGTAGCAGTAGTAGGGTACACGTAATCTCTGCTAATAGATCGGTGTTGATTTCTCTTTGTGCAGTCGATCGATCCACGGGACGTCGTCGATGCAAGCCTATCCCCAGGTACGGCCATTGAGGAATTACATGGCGGCATCTCGGAACTGAAGCTGGAGGCACCAGACACAGAGAGCTGGTTTGGGATGTCTCGACCTGATAGGTACATGCGTGCTCGAACCTAGTAGACTCTCTCTCCCTGTGTGTGCGTGGTGTGTGTGTGTGTGTGTCCTCAGCTGTCCTCAAATTTCCATCGCTCAACTAATAGGACAACTTATTGTTCTGTATCTGCAGCGCTAACGACCTAATAACTATTCCTCATCAAGATGTCATATTTCCCATGTCGTCGCCACATGATGAGCAACAGCGGGGCACCCGTACGAAGGAATTTTATATGGACTCAAGCGCATGCCACCACATGACATGGAATGCAGACGTTCTAAAAGCGTATCATGACGATCTACAAATCAAGGCGCCCATACAGTCCTCCGTGATCGGAGCTGAGCACATACAGGCTGCCGAAATTGGGTACATAGACAGTAAAGGGGGATCACTTGATTGTGTCCTATTCGTTCCTGATTCCACAGTGAATCTGGTTTCCGTTAGCCAGCTTACCGAGGATTGCTTCGTGAGGGTGGTGTTTCACCTCGATGAGTTCTGGATCGAGAAGCTTGAAAGCAAGGAGATCATCGGACATGGCAAACGCGTTGGCCTTAAATACGTTGTGGCAGTCTTAGATGATGGAGCAGCAAGCGACTGGATTCTGGACAGCAACACGTTCATCCACCACACCCCCAATCGGAAGATGTTGTCCCATTGTCAAGACACAGCTCAAGATCAGGCCTCACCGGGGGCAGCCCAGCCCCAGATTCTTGGGCGTGGGTCTGTACGGACCGAGCGCTTCAAGATCCCAGACATCCGCTACACCAAGGGGGAGGACGCGAGGAACGTCATCTCAGTGGCTCAGCTTGCTGATGATCATGGCTTTGTTACGGTATTCCTGCCAAAACTTTGCTACGTCAAACATCAGGACACCGGACAGACCGTGGGCAAGGGTCGCTTACTCAACGGCACCTACGTGCTGGATTATCTGCGAATCGACCCGGTATATCCATTCAAAGTTACATTTTATATTATAGTACTTCAATTTCTTTTGGATAATAAGTTATATTTTACACTTGGTTCATACATATTACGTACATTCATTTGTGCATTTATAAGTTTTCCAATGTTGTAATGATTTTGTGCATCTATAATAAACTATAAAAAGAGCAAGATTAAAAGAAAATAATTCGGGCTCAAATACTACCTACACACCTTAATATCCCCCATTATTTAGATCTAAATCAGATTAAATATCTAGGGGCTGAGAGCAGCGGTTCCCACAAAATTGATATGGCCCCACAAGCTACACGATGGAACATGAGTCTCTACACAAAGTTACAGTAAGCTTGTTTAATTGTTTTACCCAGCTAAACTCAGTTATTAGCGATTTGTATCACACTAGTCCATCGATCCGTGCTCTTGCACAGGTTAGAATTTTAAAGGATATAAATTTAATCTTAGTATAAGATTAGAGGAGGTTATTTTAATTCACCTTTCGTAATTGCCTATGGCTGAATTACGTGCAAATTTAAAATTATTTTAATTTATCTCTCAAGATATAGCATATAGGTTAATTTATATGCACATTTAGGGATAATTTTAATTTATATTTTATAATGGATAAATTTTATGCAAATTTAGATGGTTATTTTAATTTGTATTCTATAATGATATGGTGGGTAATTTTTATATATATTTAGGGGGTTATTTGATTTCATCTTTATAATGGTATGGTGTGTAATTTTTTAAAAATATAATAGATCCAATGGTTACTATTATTCTATGTATATGATGGATCTAATGGTTACTCTATGATGGACGGGTGGATGTTTCTAATTTTTATGAGAATTTTTAGGATTTATCTTTTTTTAGCGCGTGCAGTGAGGATTAACGTAGAGGCTTCAAAAGGAACCTCCAATTAGCAAGATTAAAAAGTTTAGAAAGTATTTTTATTTATATTTCATGATGGCATATTGGGTAATTTATATGTATATTAAAGACTTATTTTAATTCATTTTTTATAATGGCACAGTGAGTAATTTATATGCAAATTTAAATAGTTATTTAATTCATATTTCACAGTGGCATGGTGGGTAATTTTTATGCAAATTTAAAAAATTATTTAATTCATATTTCATAATGACGTGATAGCCAATTTTTATATATATAAATTTAGGGGATTATTTTATTTCATCTTTCATAATGTCATCGTGGGTAATTTTTTAGAAATTATAATAGATATAATGACTATTATTATTAGAGCTACATGATGGATGATGTGATATTAATTACATAGAAAAGAAATCTAATGGCTATTAAGATTTCAATCTGCAATCGATGATAGGATGTTTTTGATTGTTGTGAGAATTTCTACAATTTTATCTTTTATTTAGCACATTGTAACGATTAATAAGAAGGCTCCAAAATATTTCTCAATTAGTAATAGAGAGATTATGCACAAAATATTTGTTTCATATAAAGATTTCTAGAGTCTTTATGAAAAAAGTTACGGGATAATTTAATAGTGTAAATTTGCAAGTGGAAAAAATTGATAAAAAACTGTGAGTAAATTGAAAATGGAAGAAATCTGCCAAAAAATAAGAAGTTTGCTTTCGTTGAGATTTGAACTCATAATCTTTCATAATAGAGAAGGTGGGTAATTAATTAAAAATAAATTGAAATTGGAAAAATCTGAAAAAAAAATGCTGTCGTTGAGAATTGAACTCAAAACCTTTCATAATGGTAGACGTGGGTAATTACTTAGAAAATAAATCTAATGGCTATTAGTATTCCAACCTGCCAATTGATGGTTGGATGTTTCTAGCGTGCCTTGAAATTAGTGCATCTTTTGTTTTGAAATTAGTGCAGCTTTTGCTTTGAAATTAGTGCAGCTTTTGAAACTTTCAATTAGTAATAGTAAGAGCCTAGTGTTGACAATCTTGAGCAGCTATCTCCGGCTATAGTGGGCGCTATAGCCGGAGATTTAAAACCCCGGTTCTCCTTTTTCCACTCCTCTTGGTGCTTGAGTTTTGCCTTTGCTGCTTTGTGTCTTCTTTCGTTGATGCGGTGGCGGAGGTCGTGGTTTCCGTTGATGGTGTAGCGGAGATCTTGCTGAGTGCTCGGTTGGGGTGATGATGTGCCAGAGCTATAGCCCATGTCAACGGCTGCGCCAACCGTGATTCTTCGCAGAGAAAAATGCTCTAGCTCGTCCTTGTGGGTAGATGCTGGGAGCTTCGATATGATAGCCCCTATAGCAGTAAGGTAGTAGTGCTCGTCTAGAGCGTTACAGTTGCTCGCCGTGTCAGCGAATTCTCTTTCGAGATTGCGCTGGGTGTCTCCAATGAGGTCTAGTCGGCGTTCATCCTCGGTCCGCACCTTTGCACAGCGCTACCTCCTCCTCGGCTTGCGCCCTCGCACGGCGTTCCCTCTCTGGCTCATGATTGCTATCGAGGTGGCCCTGCCTGCCTCTGGCTTGGAGTCTCATTAGATGTTTCGTCTTTAGAGATAGGGTGGTGTTGGGACATGATCCCTCCAATCTCTCTCTTGTTGCTTGAAGGTGTTGTGCGCACGACACACACCCTGTGCTTTGGGACTTCCCCCTCAAAGGACACCCAGTCCTCCAATATCAGATTCTCCATTAGGAGTTCCTCACGGATCTCCGTGATTAACACTTTCCTTGAGGGTCATGGACTAGCGCCGGTGTCGCTGTACTTGATGCCCGGGGACACTTGTTTTGGAAGGGATCTTTGGGCTTAG
>JAMSGZ010000145.1:0-125000 GCA_030272315.1 Paspalum vaginatum
GCTTTTTAGTCACCTAGAGTTAATTTTACAATTTTTGCCTGATTCACATTGTAAGGCACAATTGTGGTGGGCATAAGTACCTTTTTTTTCAACATTAGGCTCATATCAATATCAATAGCTCACCTTTTATGGTTCAAGTGTACTGTCAACTATCTTGCTTATATGAAATAAATAGAACAACCCCAGATTATGAGCTTGATTGTGTAAAGAAAAATGTCTCAAGGGGCACATCAGATTGGAGTGCAAGTGTGTGCTCTGTTCACCTTGTGGGTTATGGGCTTATGGCAGATTCAGAATCAAAATCCCATCCATGATAGAGCATTGTCAAAGCCAATAGTGCATCAACCTATGTAGATGTAGGAACCACAAATATGCATAGATGAGCATAGCATGAGCATGTGATGAATAGGAATGAGACATACTACGCATGAGCATGAGCATGAGCATGAACAAGTGAAGACCTCCTGACACCAGGTACATGACTGTTCACTTGACTAAATATATAAATAGCATCAGATTTCAAGTGGTTGAACAAATACATACCTATTGTTGGTTTGATGAGTGTGCCAAATCCAATTAGCTACCTGTAAAATCCAATCAATTACCCATTTTTAGTAGGTATTTATTGACTGACTTATGCACACTTATGCACAGAATGACTGGACATTGCAAAGGAATTATTTAATCTGTTTATTGATGTGTGACGGGAACTCACGTCGATTTAAAATCCTTGCAAATGTGTGTGGATATTGTTGGTGGTGCAATCTCCAAAACCCCTGAGAAGGTATAACTGTTCGCATTTCTATCTCTTCTAATGAGACATGTTTATGAGGAGCCGAAGTTCGGCAGCCAGCCGAAGGTGTAGGCGAAGCCTGGCACCTGAATGAAAGTGGAGTCGAAGCCCGGTGCCTGGATGAAGGTGTAGCCGAAGCCCGACGTCCGTGTGAAGGCGCAGGCAAAGCTTGACGCCAGTGCAAAGGTGGAGCCGAAGCTCGACACTGGGGCATGGATGCAAGCGAAGCTCCACGGGCATTGATTTTTATCCAAACTTTTGGGATTTAGGTCATGGAATATCTGAACTATGATGGTGTGACCGTGTAACATAATGTCCTAAATTTTCAATTTTTCATCGACCGATTCTGTGTATTGATTAATATTAGCATTGGTCTTATTTTGTTGTTGAAAAAAATAGTATATGACAGTGTTAAAATTTTGCAAACGATTTATACATTGTTTTATGGTATTCTATAAAACCAATTGTATTAAAATTTTGTTGGCTCCCATAGCCATTCTATAATAATACAGGAGCATATATCTATTGCCCTACTTTATTTGATTTGTGGTACCAAATATTTAGGGATTACATGTTTTTTCCGTAGCAACGCACGGACATAAACCTAGTTTAAATATAAATTGCAGTTCACTTCTTTTCCAAAACTTCAAGTAGTTCGCTTTATTCAAAAAGCTTGTGTAAACATATAGGAAAATAAATTATACTCAAACTCTCTACAATGATAAAAACAAACCACAACCAAATAAATAATATACTATACGATTTTTTAAATAAGGCAAACGACTGAAGTTTTGAAAAAAAAAACGCAACTTATATTAGGAAAAGTGAGGCGGAGTGTGGAGCAGGTAGCATGTGGGCTGGCTTGCAGGAGTAACGTGGGCCGGGCCGAATTCAATAGTTAGTGGCCGGCATGCGCTCGATCGCGCACGGTGCTGTATGGTTGCATGCTGCAGCAGGTAGCCAGCCACGCCGTTGATTCGTCCGTGTGCAGAGGAGAGAGGGGTTGCATACGTGTATGTCGCAGTCGACACACACATCCCCGCAGGTGGCCTCGTATCTGTCGCCGCAGCGACGGTAACAGCTCCCGTCGCCGAAGGCACTGTGGACCGCCGAAGTTACTATTGGGCCGTCCCATCTTTCTAGCTCCTCCGCCGCCAGCGCGGTTCTCGGCTCCAGCGTCCCCTTTGCCACCACCTCTGGCTCCGGCATCCTTGCCTCCGCCGCCGGCCTTCCACACCGCCGCCAGCTAATCCGGTTTTGCCGGAGTGGTACCGCTGTGACGCCCCCACTGCAGGCTCTCCCCGATCGCGTTCCTCCCCCACCCGACGGTGGTGCCATCGCCGCCGGTCTCACCCGCCACCCTCCTCCCCACCACCACCGCCTGTCCGGCCGCCGCCCCAGCCCTCCCCTTTAAGGCCGGAGGTGGAGAAGGAGACCTACCGGCGGCCAGTCCAACCCCGAACCCGAACTCCGACAACCCCAAATCCTAACCTGGAACTCGGCGTCCGCCTCGTCGTCGGCGGTGGCGGCGACGCGGAGCGCGTTTTGCGTAGGTGGAAGACGGGCGCGAGCAGGCTAGGCCGCGGCGATGATTTGGCCCACGATGTTCCCCGCCGCTCGCAACTCCCTTCGGCGACGGGTTGACGATTTGTCGCTGCAAATAGTCCCCCCGTCCCTGCGGTGCCCAACCTGCGCAACCGAGTTTGCTGCCCTTGAAGCAGGGCTAGACTGAAGCCATCTATCAGCTGGCTGCCCGGTGCCTGGCCAGGCCTGCCCTACCGCGAGGAAACTGCAATTCAGGGGCCACCGTCGCCGCTTACGTACAGATTTGCCGGCAGGACGTACCACGGGACACGCCGATCGACCTAGCTCTTTGCATGCTTTGTGCCTGTTCCACAATCGTATGTGCAGAGGCGGAGAGCTAGCTAGCTAGGGCGAGATGATGCCGCCTAGGCTATCTGCTATACGTCATCCGAGAAAGCATACTAGGTCGGGAGGCGCGCTCCGCTGCGCCCATTTGCAGAGGCTGCAAGTATATGGAGGCAGTATATGAAGTAGTACTGTATTAGAGTAAATCTGCTATGATTTTTATGTGTTGCTGTTTGCTAAATCCTATTTTTTAAAAACGATGCCATCTGCTCATATATTGAGAGCACTTTATTTATGTCTCTTGGTAAGGGAAACATGAAATGAGCCAAAAGGAGTGTATTTGGTACAGGCTAAAAACTCTGAAAAGAAGCCTATTTCTTCAGGTGATGAAATTTGCTGTGCACATCTCTTTCGTGAGCATCATCAATGGCCTAAAGCAAGAAATACACTATACTGCCTCCAAACTTTTTATTTGAAGCATGGTAGTACAAATTTGCACTATTCAATGTCAAATAAAAATAAAAAGGAGTATATACATCTAGGCTTCGTTCCTTCTGTTTTAAAGATAGGGTACTTGCACTCGGTGACGCTGAGTAGGCTCTTGCCTCTTGGCACGCGGAAAATCCAGGCTCGGCACAGTGACGCCCCATGGTTGCCTCAACGATGTGCACATATGCCTCACCAGCATGCTTCCACGACCAGTGCCACGACTGCCAGGATGTCCCGACAGACACCACAGCTGTTGCTCATTGACCACAACCTCACCCGGTCAATATCTCTATAGGCATAGGATTATCAATACATCCACATATATCAATCATAAATTAGCAGTTGGACAATGTGATTTAAGGTAGTAGCTACATGAAGCAGGAACGGAAACATATAGGCTCCGTACGAAACACGTTGAAATTGCTTTATGAGAGTGATCTGCTAGGGTGTGATCTGAAAAGGGAAATCATAGTATAAGCACAAAAGGGTTTCACAAACAAAAATCAGCAAGAAATACTTTATGAGAGTAAAATTAAACAAATGTAAAATACTATAGTTTTATATGACATTGTATTTTGTATAATTGGAACGAAACAAACAATGTGGGCCTATGAAAACTGGAAACCAAAGGGTTTATTTATTATTTCAGGAGTTATTACAATCATATCCGGATTATCAACCATCTAGCTATGTGTTGCCTTTATTATTATTAAAACATTGTTGCACATTGTTCCAGGCAAAGCTGTATTGTGCTAAAATAATCATATGAACACGTAAACGATATCACAATGGTCTATAGCAGAAGGGGGGGGAAATCGACTAATGCACATCAGACAAATGTTTCAGGCTTCTCCGTGGAATTGGTGAAGAACATATGTAAAATGCGCACAAAGCAAAGTTTGGTCATGAATAGGAAACCACTTTTAAAACAGAAGGTCTGTCTGTTTTGTCTGTTAAAATGAATAAAAAATGAAGGGGGAAAAACCCACCAAACACTGATCCTCCCTTAAGTCGTTCTAGCAGCGGCTGCTAGGCTGCTGCAGACTCTGCCACTTGCTTTGGTCTTCATTCAAATCAACTAATTTAATTAAGGGAATGAAATTCAATTGGACAACAAATAGGGGAACATGCAGGAAGAAAAGGAATTATAAAGAGCATTGCATACCAGACCTCCATCCGAGATAGAAGAATGTAGGCTCTCCCAATTAACTGCAGTTGCAGTTGCAGGCAGAATAGGCCGGACGAACAGACCTGATTAGGAACCAAGATTCATGAATGCTGATGGAACACCCTCAACGAATTCATAGCGGAAGGTTCGTTTGGCAATGGAGGAGCATAGCTAGGGTTGGAACAGAGGGCCGGGGCACAGGATGCGATGGATTGGGCAAAGACCACGAAGAGGAATGGAGCAGAGGTGCCAGTGGTGAGTGGTTTGGGGCAGGGGAGGAGGAACGGGAGAAGAGAAAGAACGTCAGGGCCATGGAGATCGGCGGCGGCGTTTGTTTGGGAGAGAAGAAGCGTGATTAGATCTAGGGGAGGAGCAGCCTATGGAAGGCCATGGCGAGAGGAAAGGAAGCAACAAAGGCAGGGGCAAACCTGGAAATCAGTCGTGAACAATGGAGCACCGCGAGGCAGCCGCAATGGAAGCAACACCTGACCTGAAAATCACACCCAACGGAGAGGAAAAAACCAAGTGAGAGAGGGCCGAAGACGGAGACCACGAATCCGCTGGTAGCGCGAGAACCAGAGCTACATCCTCGACGCGGCAAGCAGAGGGCACAAGGAGCGGGACGGAACGGAAAGGAAAGAGAAGAGACTCACCAGCCGGTGAAGCCGATACGACGGATGAAGGCGACGATGGTGAAAGTCCCTAGATGACCGGGATCTGTAGCATAAGGATGCGGATGCCAACGTCACCGGAGGGCCGATGAAGGGAGGCCACGATGGCAGAGGACCCCAGGCCAGCGAGCCAGCGAGGGTCGCATGAAGCAGAGGATGGCAAGATCCAGGGCAAGAGGCCGGCTGCAGCGACGAAGTGGACCCGGAGGAGACGACGCCAAGGTGGAGGAAGCAGTCGGGGCGGCCAGTGGGTGCGCCGTGTGCGTGGCAAGTACGCGACCTACCGGCGGAGCCGTCCGTGGAAGAAGAGCAACACGCTACATGCGTGAAGCGGGAGACGGTGCCAAGTCGGATGGAACCACAGGGTTCGCAGGCTTACCTGGCCTTCAGTGAACGCGAGCCTAGGATGCATGCCAGCACAGCAGGAAGGCACGCGGCAGCCAAAGACTCGAGGTCGCGCTGGATGGACACTTTTTCTTTTTTGACCCTGACTAAAAAAATTGGAAAAATGATATATTTCTGAAACTATTTGCATGTCGCGATCCTTTTTCGGCGCCACAGCCCGTGGTGCCGCAATAGGCAATGACGCCACGATATAGGCTCACGGAGCCACTGTTCATGTCGCGCGGCGCTACCGTTTATGTTTTTGAAAAATCGTATCTTTTTATATGATGTCGGATTGAAGTGATCTTTATATGAAAATTATAGCCCTCGACGAGATCTACAACTTTGTAGTTTTGAGTTTTTTCATTTGAGCTTGTTTATATACTCAAAAAAAAATATTTTAATTTGAACTGTGTTGTACACAGTGTCATAGAAAAAATAAATTATTTGAGGATCTAAACGACCTCAAATGAAAAAAAAACAGTAAACTACAAAGTTGTAGATCTCGTCAAGTCCTATAATTTTCATACAAACATTATCTCAATCCCACGTTATATAAGAAAGATCATTTATTTTGCGTGCCTTTTGTTTTTGAAAAAATATATCTTTTACATGTGGTGTCGGATGTAGATAATCTTTATATTATAATTATATAACTCGATGAAATCCAAAATTTCGTAGTTTTGATGTTTTTTCATTTGAAGTCATTTAGATAGTCTAAAAATCCATTCTAAATCTAATTGTATTGAGAATTGATATTCAAATGCTCATTGGATTGGGAATTGATAATGCCGTCTTTAAGTCTCGACCTTAGGGAAGATGTCGGCGCGGATGATAGAAGGCATTGGTGTACTATCTCTATTTGTTTATAATTATCAGTTGTGACTATAAAATTATGTTAGAAGTAAATTAAGTTTTTTGTTGCAATATCATTTAGATGAGAATAAAGAAGGTAAATGATGCTATCTCCAAACTTTTTTATTTGACACATGGTGATACAAATTTACACTATTACACATCAAATGAAAACAAACGGAGGCAAATATTTTTATCATTATTAACCTTATCAATTGTTATGTTAGAATGGAACGAATGTTAGTGGCAAGTTCGCTCGAGGGCCATGGAAAATACATAGCTGAGCCCGTTGGGATGGTAGAGAACAAATGCTTCTCAAAGATGTTAATATCGCCTAACAATCCCTCTCGCAAAGGAACGGAAACTAAAATCTGAATGCGAGGGTGTGGAGATTTAATAATTATATTTACAAATTGCACTGTGCGTACTCATTACTTACAATCTAATCTAATGGGTCAGCAATTTATTCGGTGCACAATCGAAGGTGAGTGGTTTTGGAAAAATATAAATATCACCCCACTAAAATGTATTATAAAAAGAGTGGCTACCTTTATTGTCTGACATCACATGTAAAAAATATATTTTTTCAAAAACAAAGAGCACGCAAAATAAATGATCTTTTTTACATGACGTCGAATTGGTATAATGTTTGTGCAAAAATTGTAGGTCTTGACGAGGTCTACAACTTTGTAGTTTACAGTTTTTTTATTTGAGGTCGTTTAGATACTCGAATAATTTATTTTTCTATGACACACTACGTACAACCCAGTTCAAATTAAAATAATTTTTTTGAGTATCTAAACGGCCACAAATGAAAAAACTCAAAACTACAGAGTTGTAGATCTCGTCGAGGGCTACAATTTTTATATAAAGATCATCTCAATCCGACGTAATATAAAAAAGGTAAGATTCTTTAAAGACAAAAGCCTGCGGTGCCAGTCTGCATTTGCTGCGACGCCATGAGCGGTGGCGTGCAATCCTTTGACTAAAAAACGACGTGTCAGACCACTGTATGACATCCCGTTCGGCTCCTACCTAGCAGATATTGCGGCGCTATCGCTTGTAGTGCCGCAACGTTTTATTGCGGCACCACGGTCCGTAGCGTCGCAAAGAAGATCACGCTATGCAAATAATTTCGAAAAAAATTCATTTTTGCAATTTTTTTTAGTCAGATCAAAATGCAAAAAGAAAAAGAAAGTGCTAGACGGAGGCCAATCCTCCCGTGGATATAGAGCTACGTATATCAGCTAGCCAATCGTCTTCGTCTAGCTAGCTCGTCCCCCAAATTAAAGAATCAGGTGAGAGTGACCTGGTCGATCGATGCATTCACACAGCATGCATGCAAGTAGTTGGCCAGTTGCAACACATATAGATGCGCAATAACGTACAAGCATCGATCGATCGATCTCGCACAAAACCTGACAGCCAATCGATCGTGTAAAAATGGCTGCAACTAGCCCAAGTCCGGTCGCGGCGCATTATCCTGTCGATATATAATATATATATGATGCCTGACGATATAAAACGTGCGGTGCATGGCTGTTTTAGTACCAGCAACATGTGCAAAGGACAGACATGAAGCCTAGTAGCCTACATCGATGATCGATCAACGTAACGGCCTTGAAGCAAAAGAGAAAAAGGTTACACGGTGAATAGCATTTTCTGTCCACTCGCTCGGTAAAGATAACAGAAAAAAGGAGGCAAAAAAAGGGGTGTAGAAAATGTTCTCGTACGTATTTGATCTCAAAAATCCTTTTTGGCGAACATTTTTTTATCCCCGGCCGGTAAAGATAGACAGATATATGCCCCCACCTCCTTTCGCATGTTTGAAAGTTACCAAGGAATACGGAGCGCACAACACCAGATCAGATGTTGTATCGCCCCCCGTCGTGTCGTCAGCCGGAATTAACGTAACCGGCCGTCAAGATTAGTCAGCAATGTTTCAGTTTGGTTTCGAGTGGTTCTGGCCGGCAATGCCCAGCCCGAGTGATACGCTTGTGCGCGCCTCGGATATGCTGTGACGACTGCGATGTCTGACGCTGCTTGCCGGTCTCTTGTGTGCCGCCGCTGGTGCGGTGATCACGCTCAAACTCTTATAATCAGTTTCAAACTCTTGTCCCACCTAATATAAAGATTCATAGTTCTTCTATGTATTAAAAAAATCGATTTTTAGCAAGATTTTGCAGTAGTGCACGAAATTATTCTTCAGATTGGTCAACTAAGGCTGGTGTCACCATAAGATGCATATGGATGTACAAAACATTGTTTGTGCACCATAAACAGAGTGATGCTTAAAATACAGACGGTAGAACAGACGAGCTGATAACATCAGCCTAATGTTTTTGATTTCTCGAACCTTGGCAAAGATTAAAGTGTCACTCCAAACTTTATCCAGAGGGATTCTACTTTGCTAGCGCGGGAGAAGCTATATATATAAAATATAATCCGATCCTATCGCGGAATAAAGAAAGCAGTAGTGGTCTATTTCTATTGTACACCGTACATATGAATAAATACGTGGATATAGTTAAAACCTATCCTTGTTCTTTTTATTTTTTTTCTTCTAAAAGAGAACTATATTGAAACAGATGCATGGTATGTCCTCATCTTACAGCAAGAACCTTGAAAAAAGGTATAAGACCAACTGCACTCTGTTCATCTTCTCCAACAATCACTGTCTCGTGGAGAAGTTCTGCCGACGGTTAGCTAAAGCTGATAGCATGGAAGCATCTCTCTTCGTCCATTTAAACAATTGACGGTCTAGAAGCATCCTCCGACAACTAGCTTTTGCCAAAAACCGATAGCACCACCGAAAAGAACAGGGCTTTGCAAAGCGTCTCCGGATCCCCTAGTGAGAGTCCATGCTGAGGCCCAAACAATGTGACGCCGCAAAAGACAACGACGACACTTTTGTTCTGCCACATCTAGAGCACAAGCACTGAATGGGGCTAGCCAAGGCATGGGGCTCCAAAGGACATTGTACACCTGGAATCTAGCAACTGGCGTACATATGAATGAATCTATGGATACAGTTAAAATCTATCCTTGTTCTTTTTATTTTCTTTTTTTTTCTTCTAAAGGAGAACTATATTGAAACAGATGCATAGTACGTCCTCATCTTACAGTAAGAACCTTGAAAAAAGGTATAAGACCAACTGCACCTTGTTCATCTTCTGCAACAATCACTGCCTCGTGGAGAAGTTCTACCGACGGTTAGCTAAAGCTGATAGCATGGAAGCATATCTTTCCGTCCATTTAAACAATCGACGGTCTAGAAGCATCCTCCGGCAACCAGCTTTTGCCAAAAACCGATAGCACCACCGAAAAGAACTGGGCTTTGCAAAGCGTCTCCGGATCCCCTAGTCAGAGTCCATGCCGAGGCCCAAACACTGTGAGACCGCAAAAGCCAACGACACTTTTGTTCTGCCACATCTAGAGCACAAGCACTGAATGGGGCTATCCACAGCCAAGGCATGGGGCTCCAAAGGAAATTGTACACCTAGGAATCTAGCGACTGGCGTACGTATGAATGAATTTGTGGATATAGTTAAAACCTATTCTTGTTCTTTTTATTTTTTTCTTCTAAAAGAGAACTATATTGAAACAGAAGCATAGCACGTCCTCATCTTACAGTAAGAACCCTGGAAAAAGGTATAAGACCAACTGCACCCTGTTCATGAGAAGTTTTACCGGCAGTTAGCTAAAGCTGATAGCATGAAAACATCTCTTTTCGTCCATTTAAACAATCGATGGTCTAGAAGCATCCTCCGGTAACCAGCTTTTGCCAAAAACCGATACCACCACCGAAAAGAACAGGGCTTTGCAAAGCGTCTCCAGATCCCCTAGTCAGAGTCCATGCCGTATGACGCCGCAAAAGCCAACGACGACACTTTTATTCTGCCACATCCAGAGCACAAGCACTGAATGGGGCTATCCACAGCCAAGGCACGGGGCTCCAAAGGAAAATCTTCAAACCGGCACTGTAAACCACAGTAAATTTACAAAACAGAATGGCTTCAAAAAATAACAATTCATATGTGACGGAAGGAACCCAGAAAATAACAAGGATCAAATTCAGTATGACACCAGGAACCTTAGATATTTGTCAAAACTTTGCATATAACAAATAAAAAATGATAGCTCCGAGAACATGCAGGGAACTTGCATCTACGGTGGCCTCTAAAATTGGATCTCCTAGCTTCAACATAAGAGTACAAAATACTCCTACCACCTTGCTCTTCCTATGCAGGTTCCCTGGTAAATTATGCTAACCATGCATTAATAACCTGAGTACAACAAAGCGTGCATATAGATGTGCATATTAGAAAGGGCACACAAAGAAGTACAAACTGCATTGGCTGCTGGACTCAACCTTTAGTGGTCTCAATTCAAGTAAAACAGAAGTCATGTCACTTCCATGATGAGTACTACCTCGTCTGCACCAAGAAAATCCAGTTGTAATGCACCCAGGCTCAAAGCCTTGTAAAGGGGAAATGTTTTGCTGTTCCTACGGTGTTGTTTATGTGATGTTATTTAAATGGTAGCATCTCCAAGATTCCTAAACTTAAACCCCGTTTTCTTATATTGAGGTTATCCTAAATATATAGTATTTGTAAATCTTTTTTTCACCCACAACATTTCCCTTATATATACCACTAAATATAGTAGTTTATTTAAGATGACTTATAGAGAAACTTTTGTTGCCAAAACCTGAAAATTGCTTGTCCACCTAGATCTTCTGTAATAAAGCAAATGAGTTCTGAATAATATGTGGATATGCAACTCAATGCCAGTAATTTTCAGAAAAAAAAAGTTTCCACTGATTTACATACGTTGCTCCAGCAAACACCAGGAGTGCTAATATACACCCCCCCCCCGCCCCCCCCTCCCCCCCCTCGTAATAAAGAAAAAAATATAATCCTAGCATTTAAAATTTGTCCAAATAGAATACAAACCCTAGCAAATACGTTAATGTTAGTATCATTTCTAAGGCTCATGTGCATTTAATTGTTTGTCTTTTTTATTTTTAAGTTGCATGCACATTTAATCATAAGATCTTATTTTCTTTCCAAAATACATGTGCATGGCTAAATGGAGTCACATAGGTCATTTTTCATAGCCAGTAATCTGTCTTCAACACAGTAGGATTGTATTCTTTAGGATGGAGGGAGTAAATAGAGTTTCTAAAGCATAAAAATTGAAAAATCAAACAACATGTCAACTCCACGAAGGTCACGCTTTTAAGTGGCACATGACATGACATGACAAAGTTGAACAAGACAGCCTTCCTCAACTCAGTATAAATAGTTCATGCTCAGACTGCAGCTTCCTCACGTCCATAGAGAGGTAGTTCGGAGTTCTACTAAGAGCAACAGCCAATACCATACACGAGTTATTTGTCTAAAAAAAATGTCAGGAACCAATCCTTTGGTTCTGGCTCGTGTCATACAGGATGTGCTGGATCCCTTTACACCAACCATTTCACTCAGAATAGCATATAACAATAGGCTACTACTGGCAGGTGCTGAACTAAAGCCATCTGCGGTTGCAAGTAAACCGCGAGTTGATGTCGGTGGCGATGACATGAGGGCCTTCTACACCCTGGTGAGCTAGGCAATTTACAGATAGATGCCACCAAATCGGAGAGAATGCATGCCAATCCTTTTGTTATAACGAATAAAATCATATGCTCTTCATAGATTACTTAAAAGTATTATTCTGAATGGATAGGAGCAGAAGACCTCAGACCTTGAAGCATATCTCAAACATATCTATATGCTAACTTGTTTGTCTTCAACTTGAGAAGGTTCTAGTCGATCCGGATGCCCCAAGTCCAAGCCATCCATCACTAAGAGAGTACTTGCACTGGTAAGTCAAGTGCAACATGTTCCACCGTTCCTAGATTTGGTTTAGTTTGCTTTTTTATGATGTTTCTGCATTCTTGTGTAGGATGGTGACAGATATTCCTGAAACAACTGGCATTAGCTTTGGTATGAATGAATGCATTTAGTTAATTATCATTCCATTTCGTTTTGACCGAATTTTGCATCTGTGGAGCTTAGATTACAGTCTTTTCTCACACCTGTTGACGATTACTTGCAGGTTAGGACGTAGTTGATACACGAAATCAGCAACCATAAACCAACCAAATACTAGACCAACTTGTTAGATGAAAGTACAAAGTACTACGCCAGCTTAGTGCTTACATGCATAATAATTAATTAATAATAGCACAAAGTTCACTAATTTAGTAACATAGCTAACGAAGCAAACAGGTAGAACTCAATTTCAGTCTAGAGCCCATTATCAGAAACTCGAGCAATGGTATCTTAATATTTAACTCGGCCAGCTATCTAATAGTGTCAATTAGCATACATATGCCTCACAATGCACATGTTTCCTTTAATTGGTAGGCAACCTTAAGGACAAACCAACTGCAGCAGAAGTGTAGAACTAGGTTCGAAATGCAAGTAGATTACAATTTTATTTACAATTATCATATTAAACTTCTGTTCTCGATTTTGAGTATATAAGGAGTTTTGTCATACTGGGTTTTGGCAGACTATGAAACAGGCAGATATAGGAAATAAAGCAGCCTGTGCTTGTCTTAAACGAGGAGGCTATATCCAAAAGACCTCTTTTTGTCTAAAATTGGAAGATTAAACTACATTATAAATTGTATTGTTTCCACCCAGTTCAACGCTCCTTAAACTCTTCAGTAGATAATGTTTGGATGCTCTTGCAGGCCGGGAGCTAGCATTATATGAGATGCCACAGCCAAGATCTGGCATCCACAGGATGGTATTTGTGCTGTTCCGGCAACTTGGCAGGGGGACAGTTTATGCACCAGAAATACGCCAAAACTTCAGCTGCAGAAACTTTGCACAGCAATATCACCTCAACATTGCCGCTGCTACATATTTCAACTGTCAAAGGGAAGCCGGGTCAGGTGGAAGAAGGTTTAGGGAAGAGTAGACCAAGACCACCGTATGGACACACTATAGAAATATCATCAATAATGTGCACTATATCGAACGGCAATGTACCACCCCTATATGCTGCATGTTATGTACCTTCAACTATGATTGTACTGGCTTGAAGTGAATAAGAGCTTAGTCTCTTAATGGAATATAGCCCAATTACTAGTACGTTTCATGATTTGATCAGACAAAGTATTTCCCCAGGGAGAAACCAAAAAAGTTATCAGGTATTCCCCCCAAGGAGAAACCAGCACAGTTTCAGGGTCCTTATTAAAAAAACACAGTTTCAGGCTCTTACTAGAGAGCCTGCTTGCTTCAACAGGTATCAAACAACTCAGCACAATCCAAATCATCCAAAGTACTCCAACCAAAAGAGCACATTATTCCTTGTTCCGCTTGAGAATGGTAACAATGATACAAACCAGGTGCTTAGAAAGTAGTAGACACCATTATGAATTCTCGAAGCCGGCTTACAGGAGAATCACCAGGGAGGAAATTAATCACTTCTTCTCGAGATGGCACACCTCCACCAGTTCCCATGACTCCAGGCTTTTATCTGAGGTATCTGTTCTATAGAGCGCAAGCTCAGAGATCTCAAACTCCAGTCCACAAATATCCTTGTCGAGCTCCTCCACCTTCTTCCTCGCCTCCTCCTTCTGCTCATCAGTTATGTCTCCGTATAAGAGGCTAACGTGCGGCATGTATGCTGCAATGGCGCAACCAAGTGTTAGTAGTCACTAACATATGATTTTTCAGGAACGCTCAGCTAGTACACTCACGAGTTTTTCTCTGGTAACCAAAGCGTTCACAGCAGTGATCGCTCGCCGCCACAACCTGAAAAAAAATTCAGAGAATTTGATACAAGAAAACCAAATAATTCCACAGCACACAGCATCATCATTTCCCCTGAGTTTGGAATCAGACTGCAAGTCCGAAACTCGGAGCAAATCACTTAAATCCACGACCACACGGAGAATCGCTATGAGGAGATGATAAGAGGATATGCTGACCTCGGGGGTGGGCTCGAGGAGGAGGTAGACGCACTGATAGAAGAAGCCGCCACGGGCGACCCCCGTGACACGGGCAGAGTAGGGTTGGACGCCGGCGGCAGCGGCGCGGAGCACCTCGACGGCCGCCGAGCGGCGGCCGCGGAAGTCGCCGACGACGGTAGCGTGCGGCTCGAAGGCGGGGCCGCCGTACGCGGCGCGGAGGCCCTCCATGATGCGGCGGAGGCGGTCGCGGACGGGCTCCGGCGGGAGGGCCCACACGGAGTACGCCTCCTCGGGCGACTGGTCGGTGGGGTCCATCCGGGCGGAGACTGACCGGCGGTGAGGCCGGAGCAGGAGACGGGGCAGGCGCAATGGCTTTGCACTGCTGCCGAGGAGAAGCATCGCGGCGCGGGACGCGGAGGCGCTCCAGCTACCGGTGCACGGTGCCTCGCACGGATGAGACACTGACTAGTGGGTCCAAGACAGGGAGCAGGGGCTGGTAGGCCCACCGTCAGTGGACGCGCTAAACATGCTCGTCGCACACACATGTTAGCGTAGAATCGACCTGATTAAAAGATTAAGATTGACTAATAACCCGGTCTGGACTCTGGATCCAGATCTAGCATAAATTGCGAAGACTTGCATTGACTTTAGGAATAACAACTCTATAACTGCAAATGTATCTATCAAATCAAAACAAAAACAAACAATGCACATGCCAGATGCCACATGCTTATAACGTTGGATGCCTATAACGTTTTGAAGGTGAATACAGATACAAATTTGAATACTCCCACATTTAGACGCTGAAGGAGCTGAGATGGGCACCTCTTTAGTCATAATTGGTAGTATAAGATATGGCAAGATTAGACTATTCAAACCGATGATGTCATTGGAATAAACGAATACTACAATTAATTAAGCTAAAGAAAGGAAATGTGCGCTAAAATAGAAAAGGTTGATTAACAAATTAGAGCATCTCCAACCACTCTTTTCCCTTATTTTTTTTCTAGTTATAGAGGAATCCTCTTTTACAATTTCAGGATATTAGGGATTCTTCTTTCACCTCCACTGGCATGTATGTAAGGTCCATCTATCCTTTGGTTAACCAATTTCCTTTTTTTTTTTCCTTTTCCTCTTCCTTACCTCTTGATCAAGGTTTTCAATAGTCGGTTATAACAACCACTATAGCCAACCCTCTATTTACAATTCACTCCTCTATTTATAATTTCAAGTAACACGGGCTAAACATCTAAACCCGCTATTTAAAACACTGCTATGGACAAGCATGTGCAGCTTGATTGGTAGCGCAGTTTCTCCCGACAACAGCTTGCCCCGCGGCAAGGTGCACGAGGGACAAAAATCCAACTTTTCCTTTTCTCTAAGTATGGATTCATCTCAAGTACAATCTCAAGAAATACGATACCACAGAGGATATATCCAGATATCCACCATCATTAAGAAATCTCATCGAGATCAAACATCCCCTTGTGCAATACTATTTCAGAATCCCGAGCATCAATTATTGAGTAATTTTTTATAGAAATTAAAGGTCCTAAAAACATATTTTACAAGTACTGATTAAAAATTCCTGGACATCACACAGCCAGCATTATATGAAAAAAATGGTGTAAGATCATCTAATGCTTGTCCTCCTTGGGCACAGCATCTTTTTTGGCAGCTTGGGACTCCAACTCCTTAACTGAAGATTGCTCAGTAGACCTGTTGAAGATTGAAACATTCATGAGATGAGAACTATGGATCAATTGCGATGCTCAAATGCTCCAGACCTCAACAGAGCCTCAAAGCAGGACAAAACAAGCACAGCATATAATGGCTACAATGAAAGGTGTATGACAGAAGAGATTGCCAATGCTGATTGCTGAGTAACCAATATGATTACTAATTCAATCTAATATTGTATACTTTGATATATAGACACATCATTACTAATTCATTCAAAATATTATAACTGATTGCTTCTTCTGAATCCATATGACAATGGACCATCTCAGATTCTCAGTAAAAAAATCACCAAATAAGGCTGAATCCATCAATCCCATTTTGTACTTATGTAGTATTCTGCACCCTGTCCATCTTGCTTGGCTTGATGAATGTTGTTTTTTCTGAGTAAACACTGTCGATAATCTCTTGGACGAGATTCATCCTCGTGCCAAGGAATGGAGGTAACACAAGGTATACTAATCTGGCCAGCCTACTGTCGCTGAGGACTCTCCCCATCGAATGTGTTTTTATTTAATCCAGGTGTGAATCTTCCATTCAATCTACTATTATTCTTCTGAGCCCAAGATCTCCTAGTCCTCTCCTTTTTTTTTTGTCAGCTTGTTTGAATTCTGTCTGCATAGTAGTTTTTTATCACTCTCATAGTCTCATGTTCTGTTCTTATATGCACTTATTTCTTATCTGAAAATTTCTTATCCCCCTCCAATTCCTTCAATCTCTTCTGTTCAGAAGATTGTCCTTCAGCTCATGTTCTGAATTGTGCTTCACATTCTTTGTGTGCATCACTATGACACCAAACATTTCAACAAGTTTGTACGTCACTACCAATACAAAATCAACGAAATGTAGGTTTCTTCATCCTGCTCTTAAACCACATGGCCTTTCACCTTTGCAATACCATCAGTGAACTAACCGCCATCTAAATTTCAGTCCCACTCCCACCTGGCTCCATCGCAGCTCACTCAACCAGATTAACTAAAGCTTACACCAGTACCATTTTAGAACTACTAGGAGCTAGCCTGACTGAGATCCAATCCCTGCGGGCCCAATCACCTTAATCAAAATCAACCGCAACGGTTGACGAGCGGGAACAATGGGACAACTAAGATAAACCCAGGAGCTCAGAAGGCATCAGGACACAGGAGCGTACTTGGCGGCAGCGGCGGACTCCTCCTCGAGCCAGTTGCGGATGTGGCGCACGTTGCGGCGGAAGACGGTGGCCGACTGCTTGACGTCTTTCCGCAGCAGCATCACGGCCGCGCCCACCCCCAACACCGTCAGGATGAAGTTCGTGAGCGCCATCGCACGCCACCCCCCCCCCCCCCCCTGCGGCGCTCCTCCTCGCCCGACGACCCCTCGCGCTCGGCACCTCCCCCCGCTCGCCTCCGAGGAGCAGGAAGAGAAAACCCTAGCGGAGAGCCGGAGACAGGAAACCAGTTCGGCCGGAAGAGAAGCTTGGTGGTAGCCCGCGGGCCGTGGGCTGGTGGAATGAGCTGTATGGGCCAATCAGTGAAAGCTCATTGCTTGAAAGGCCCAGTCACCGTGCTCAGGCCCATCCACCTGCACTGCACTCGCGTTTGGACGTCCGCCACCGCCGCCGCCGTCGTGCTCGTGTCTGTTTCTGCAGATATTCTCTGCGGCGGCCGTGCGCTGTCCACTCATGGCCGCCGCTTGCGGCGTACATTATATCACAACGCTCGAGGCAGCCACACGCGCACCTGCAAACACGGGCTGCGAACATGGCAGCTGCGGGGACGGAGAAGGATGCCCACACAGGAGGGCCATCGGCCGCCGTCTTTGGCGAGGAGCAAGAGGCGCTCGTGCTCAGCGCGTGGGGCGCCATGAAGGGCGACTCAGCATCGCTTGCGGTCAAGTTCTTCCTCAGGTACTTTACGACGACTACCACTCCTGTTCCGTCGCGTCCTGACGTTGTAGAGCAACTTCCACCTCCGATAATGTAAAACGTCTCAAGAAACATCCCTAAACCTTTGGAAATGGACCAACTAACAGACAGCCAGTAGCTTTTTAAGTACAGATGAAGCTGGAAGATTTAGAAACTGTGGAAGTGAGAGATTGATACCTACCGCTGATGTTTGTAGAAGTAGAACAGACACGGTCACCTCACCTGTGAGTCGGAACCCTTGCTACATTGCATCCATGGCAAGTGCCATCCATGTCAGTATGTCACTACGCATAAAACAAAAGGAAGAAAAAAAGGTGTGTTGTTCCATGGTGTGGCCAGCACATGGACAATAGCACCCGGGGAATCAGCAGGGATAGCTTAGTTTTTTGGATCGGATCAGAAGATGCTTCTGGCCCGCCCGCACGATCAAGAGCCACAACGCCCGCGCACCTCTCTGAAAAATCATTTCACCCCACACTGCAACCAGAGGGTCACTCTGGTCTGGTGGCGCCTGTATATATAAACGACCAGATCTCTTGATTCCCAGAGTAGAACACAACAATAGTATACAGTAGAGTAAGGATGGGGTTCAGTGAGGCGCAGGAAGACCTCGTCCTCCGCTCATGGAAAGCCATGAAGAAGGACTCCGAATCCATCGCTCTTAAGTTCTTCTTCAGGTGTGATGATGATAATATACTGTACTTGACTATTTCCTTGGCTAATTAATTAATATTCGAAGTGCTCACTCTAAATTAAAGGACCTGCCTTTTGTTTCGTGGCATGGACAATTTTTTTTTCTTAAAAAAAGGATCTTTGAGATCGCGCCGGGCGCCAAGCAGATGTTCTCGTTCCTGCGCGACGCCGCGCCCCTGGAGAACCACCCCAAGCTCAAGGCCCACGCCGTCACCGTCTTCGTCATGGTGAGCATACTCTTCCTCTCGTCTGCGCAGCAAACAGGCTTTGTTAGCTAAACTGCTGCTGCTGCTGCAGGCCTGCGAGTCGGCGACGCAGCTGAGGAACACCGGCGACGTGAAGGTGAGGGAGGCCACCCTGAAGCGGCTGGGCGCGACGCACGTCAAGGCGGGCGTCGCCGACGCGCATTTCGAGGTAATTGCAATGTCAGTTGATGAAGTGAGCGCGGCAGGGCAGGCAGGCAGCAGTGAGGACGGATCGGAGGGAGGATTATTATTACAGTACTACCTAATTAAACTCTCTCTCTCGCTCCCTGCATGCAGGTGGTGAAGACGGCGCTGGTGGACACCATCAGGGACGCGGTCCCGGACATGTGGACGCCGGAGATGAAGGCGGCGTGGGAGGACGCCTACGACCAGCTGGCCGCCGCCATCAAGGAGGAGATGAAGAACGCCGCCGCGGCTTGACCGCTTCACGGCTCCTGCTCCGTCCACTACCTGCCACCGCTACGAGGCTGTTGCTGCTTGTTGTATTACTCCTCCGTCTGCTCACAAATAGACATACGACACGCGGTTAACTTTTTGCTAAAATCTGATAGTTTGTCTTATTAAAAAATGTAATAAATTCTCGTTTATTTTGTTGCCATTTGATAAATCACTAACTAAATACACTTTGAATACGATTCAAAATTGCAAACAATTTTTTAATAAAATAAAGGATAAAAGTTTTGAAACGAAATCAACAACGTCTCTAATTGTGCATGGAGTTAATAGTATTTCGTCTGTCAACCACATGATCCATGAATAAACAACGTCATACTCAGTAGTATAAAACAGAGCCCGTTTGCACGAAAAGAAAGAAACGGACATTACTCCTTGGAACGACGACGGGCTGTGTGCGCGCAACAAGACGAGGTAATGGCCGGATTTGCGTGGTGGGGTGGAGCCAGTCGACGAGCGGCTCGTGGCCAAAGGCAATGGTCACCTGCACTGCATGCAAGAGGAAGACGGCGCGGGCCATTCCGTTGCTGCTGCGGCTCCCGGGCCCCCGAGCCGCGCTGGCCCTGCTCGGCTGCTTGCGGTTCGTGCTGGGCAGAGGCCGTTTTCACTGTGGCCTGCGGGGATCTACAGGCCCATTTGCTTCGATTCGAGGGGGGCAGGAACGCGCGCTCTCGGGCCGCGGCCCAGGTTTCGCTGTCGTACTGTTGCTGCGTCAGCGAAGCGACAACCAAAAGCGATACGAAGACGACAGATGGGATGCCGGCTTCGGCTCCGGCAGTCCGGGGCCCCGTCGGCTCCTTTTAACCGCCCGCTGCCTCGCGCCCGTCACAGACTTGTCCAGTCTTGCGGCAATGGACTCGCGCAGGCGCAGCCCCCAGCACCTGCTGCCGCTCCCGCTCGCTCTCGCGCTCCTCCTGGGCCTGGCGGCTGTCCTCGCGCCGTCGCTGGCGGCGGCGCCGGGGCTCGTCATCCGGCTGCCGGCGGCCGGCGGCAAGGCGGGGGCGCGGGCCTGCGCCGCGCCGCCGGACCCCGCCGCCCCCTACGACCGCCCCGTCATCGGCATCGTCTCGCACCCGGGGGACGGCGCCGGCGGCAGGATCAGCAACGCCACCGCCGCCTCCTACATCGGCGCCTCCTACGTCAAGTTCGTCGAGGCCGCCGGCGCAAGGGTCGTCCCGCTCGTCTACAACGAGCCCGAGGAGCGCCTGCTCGAGGTGCGTGATACGTGCTTCACACGTTGCCCTCCGCCCCCCGCCGCTTCCTTGCTTCCGCTTGCAAAGATGGCTCTGGCTTGCCAGTTGCGTACGCGAATTGGGATTTTGGGAGACGGCTCTCGGCTCACCGTAGCGCTTGTGATTTCTCACGCTTCACTGCTAGTACTTGAGTCCAGTTAGATTTCCAAAGCATTGTCAGAAGGGGAAAATTGGGATAACCTGAATATCTCTCTCAGCTCACGCCACCGAACGTCTGGTGGCGCTGAAGTCCTGATTTTTTTTATAGCCAATATCCCAAGTGTCAAACTTGCTGGTGGGGTGGCCAGACCAATCACAAATCGAGATCTTTGTTGCAGGGATGGTTTGGAAGCGATATTTGTATATTTTACTCTGAATAGGGTACCCCGAGCGTTAAGTTATCTAATCTTTGGCGTTTTGCTACTGAATATTCTTGCTGTCCTTTTCAATCACGTCTTCGCAGGAAATTGACTACTGCTACTAACAATCAACTGCTCGGCAGCCCTTTTACAATCAATGAATCAATTGCTTCGCGGCCCTGCCTTTCATATATTATCTATTCAGTTATTCATCACTCTTCCCTACAGAAACTGAGTTTGGTGAATGGTGTGCTGTTCACTGGTGGATCGGAGAAGAAAGGTTTATATTTTGAGACTATAAAAAAAGTGTTTCAGGTATAGTGCGATTTATTAACACTGTTTGAATTGATAGGTTGCTAAGCAGCATCATTTTTCTTCTAGTGATATTAATTGCACTCGAATGTCTCAGTATCTCACAGTTCCTCTTTTTCCCCTCCATATCAGTATGTTTTGGACAAGAATGATGCAGGCGAACCATTTCCTTTGTTTGCCGAATGTCTGGGCTTCGAGCTTGTAAGCATGATTGTCAGCAAGGTAATTTTCACTTTTTCACAAGTTTACCATCTTGCAAGTTTAGTTACTAAAACACAAAAGATAATCTGCTAGCTTATTAATTAATACCAGTTACGAAATCGATAACTTATACACCAGTTGTAAGAGTAGTGCCTAGTTTGAAGTGAGAATATCTTATCTTGTCTGTTGTAAGGCAACTGGAGCAAAGTGTTATATCCATCAGTTCCCTGTACACATCATGATTCCTGTTCACTTGCCAAAACTGGGCACATGATAATATTTCATTTTGCATTGTGCTAGGACAACAATGTTTTGGAGACGTTCGACGCCCTGGATCAAGCATCCACTCTTCAGTTTCCCAGTTATTCTTTCGAGGGCTCAGTGTTCCAAAGGTGCCTGCTTCACTCTAAGCAAGTTTTCTGTTTGCTACTGCTTACTGGGGACGTTTAGAAAGATAAATTATCTTATAGTGTGAGTTGAGGCAAGTAAATATCATAGGGTGGTTCCCATGGGATAGTGTCTTTTTATTACTGTGTTAGCACAAACTGAAGCGGTAGAATATGCAAATGAGTTAAACTGACGTATTTATGCATTCAAATAGCTTTACAAATGGCTAATAGGACATAATTTTATCTAGAGTGGAATGGATCCCTACACGGCAGGGGGCTACATGATCAAATGCACTCCAAAATAGTTACTGTTAATTGCTTACGAAATGACGTGACTAGTATGTTCAAAGATTATTGTTTTACTTGTGCTCTCCATGAATTCCACTTGTTCTAACTACTGTCACTGGCAATTGTTCACAGGTTTGACTCTGACCTTATCAAGAAAGTGAGCACCAGGTGTCTTGTTATGCAAAATCATAGAGTAAGTGTCACTGTCGGTTCTGCACTCCTTTGTCCTTTTAGCACCACACCTATTTTCATGCACTGGGCTCAATTCTATCATGGCTAGTGATTCTGAATTTCTGGAAGCATCTTTATACAGAAGAACCAAACTTTGTTCCAAATTCAAGTTCCCTAACAAGTCTAGTTTGTTATTTGGTCAAAGTATGGTATATCGCTGAGGTATATTCCAAATTCAAGTTCCCTAACAAGTCTAGTTTGTTATTTGGTCATAGTATGGTATATCACCAAGGCGTTTGCGAGAGAATGATGCACTATCAAGTTTCTTCAGAATCTTGACTACGTCACCTGATGAAAACGGCAAGGTATGTCACACTCGTGCTCCTACATAGTATTAATCTTGACACCGCAGCTTGATGAACTTTGCAAATATTTCAGAAGTAACTGATGTGGGTTAATTCTCATCAATTATTGCAATTATCATTCTTTTATTTGTCAAATCAGGTCTACGTCTCAACTGTAGAAGCTCATAACTATCCAATCACTTGCACACAATGGCATCCTGAGGTGTGTTTGTTGTAGTTATTTTGGGAGATTCAATATTCTGTATGCTTAATTCTTATTGGTTCTGCCTTCTTTTCAGTCCACCTCATTTGCTATTAAAATTAATACTCGCAACAGATCAAATGTGGCCATTCACCGAATACTAATGGCTTATATGACTACTAAATTGTCCTCACTTAATGCAGAAAGCCATTTTTGAGTGGAGGAAACCAATGATTCCACACAGCGAGGATGCAGTACAGGTTACTCAACATTTTGCCAATCATTTTATCAGGTCTGTGGTTGTAGGCTGTAACCTTTTATTTATACATTTCAAGTTGTCAATATCTCATTTGGCTAGGATCTACTAGTAATATTTATCATTTTTAGCAGAAATTGATCTATCACTAGCTGTCCTTTCTTTTGCTGTCAATCACACTATTGTGAGTTTGTGACAACAAATATTCCCCATTTGTCTCTATTGTTTTATTACCTTTATAGCTTGTGTTTTAAAAAAAAAAACCCATGTTTTATTATCTCAAGAAAGTGTAGTCATAGTGCTTTAATGTCTTGGTCTAAGTATATATGCAAGAAAGGATTGCAAGGACAATAACAAAATGAAGATCATGCTTACCCCACCCTTCCCTCTGACGTGAAACAGCCAAGCACGCAAGTCTCCAAACAGGCCTCCTGCGGACAAGGTGCTGGATAACCTGATTTACAACTACAGCCCGACATTTAGCGGAAAAACCTCGTAAGCCTCTGTAGCTTTACCCACTAACCGATGTACAATGGATTCATCAGCTAATGCTAGACTGATGCATGTTTTCTCTGTAGGAAATCATTTGAGGAGGTCTACATCTTCTCCTGAGAGGCTGAGACTGAAGTCGACGCCGACTAAGTGTCTTCAGGAATCGGCACTGCATTGCTATTGTATTACATTGCGATTGTGTATTTGTCGTACCTGAAAGTGTACAGATTTCAGGGACTTCCTGTATTGTAGTAAGCTTAAGGATGGGTGTATAGTATTTTATCAATTGCACCTGGGAATTTGTGATTTGTCCATCGCAGGAGTTCACGTTAGGCGTTGGAAACTTTCCAGCGTTCTATCATTCGGAATGGACGGTGTGGAGACAGGCAAATTCCTGTAGTTCTGCGTTGCCGCGGGTATTCTGCCCAAACGAACGCAGCCATAATAATGTAATGAACTGAAAACACCTTGCATGGAGAATTCTGAATCTAAAAGTCTCTCACGATCAGGTGAAGGTTGAATGTTTCCAGATCTGATTCGTGTACTCATCGAAACTGTGCGCTTTAATGACTAAATATTTTTTCTTGCTCTACTTCTCGCTTTCACATCCCAACTGGACAAATCCGAGCAAAATCTGATCTGTCTACTCAGATATATCAGCAATTTAGCATTTACGAAATCTCCTACTGTCCTACAGCTAGAAAATCGGTATTGCAAACCAAAAAATAAATTACCAAAATAGTTTTTCTCTGGATTCGCGCGGCCAAAACATACCATAGTTCACTCCGGGAAGAAGCGCCTGAGAATTAGCACTGCAATTTTACATTACTGCTCAATATTTGCCCACATAGCGTCCAGCATTGCACTTGCACAGTGCATAGCTACTCTTTTACACTAGACAAATACATAAAGCCTTTTGGAGATATGGAAAGCTATTATCATCAAGGACCATGGATTTTATTATAGGATAATCCAAATTATTTTTGCAAAAGCCCAACAGTTATGAGCTAAACTTGACGGCGAAGCCTCTACTCTTTGGCCGTTTGGCGTCAGGCAGCCGGAGGTGGAAGGCACTCGTTGCAGACCGGCGGAGGTTGCGAGCACTCCGGCACGGTTGGATCAAGACTGCAGGGATCACCTCTGCGGACTCTCCGAGCAGCTACCGGAGCTGGTGGTGGCGGTGAAGGCCTAGCTGTAGACCATGCATGATGCATCAAACAGATAACAGAAGCTTCGAAATGAGGTTATGCTTTTCTGTTAGACACCAAAGTTAATAGTATGTGTAAAGCAGATGGTGCGTAATACTCCGTATTGGAGGATGTCGAGATCCAAAGGCCTTGCAATTGCAACTTGCATAAATGGAAAGAATGAACGAAGGGAAGAGAACCCACCATCCACGAGGGCAGCTTGGAAGTTGCAGAGCACCATTGCACACAGCATCAGCGCCAGGAAGAACACGACGGCAGGTTGACGCTGCCTCATCTCCCTAAAAGTTTGAGCTTCTCTCTGTAGGTTTTGGACTTTGGAATACTATGTCTTTGCTGGATGCCTGTTTCGCTACCCCGCAACAAGACTGGATTGAAGTGGTGTATATATATAGCTAGACACGCATGGAAGGACGATGGAAACGCGCTATCAGCTTCACTAGCAACTGGCTACGACTACGAGCCGACGACGGCGACCTGAGTCAACGTCGTCACTAATTTCCGTGTTTTTTTAGCAAAAGATGGCCTACCGACTACGTACTGTCGTACTCGTGCGCCCATTCGGCAATGTCATAAACTACAGCGCAGGAAGGTACCACGATGCTTCGCTGATCAGTACAGGGAGCTAGGGCGCTGCATCCTGCAAGCGCAACACCCCACCGACACAGACACACAGCAGTTTATTATTGGGAAGTTCCCTGGTTCTCGAGATTGGACAATAAGATCAAGAATCTGATTGCTGGAGGAATTGAAACGCAAATTTAATACTCACCTTGCAAGGGACCATAGGCAAAGGAAGCATGACTCGAAATAACTAAATGTGCCCTGTGAATTCCAACGTCCAACAGCGTTGCGCTGAATCATGATTCATGAAAGACCAAAAAAACAACTTGTGTCAGCAACAGCAGATGAGAAGACACAATGTTGAATGTTCAATGACCACACAACTTCAGCCGCACATTTTCATACGGTAAAAGCTAACCATTACCCGAGTGATTTGAATACTTCTGTCACTTGATCCTTTCCGTTCCTATCTGCGACAGCCATTCGGTCGGGTTGGTTGGGGGCTTGGGGCGGTAGCACGACAGTCGTGGACTCGTGGCCCGCAGTGGCGGCGCCGGAGACCAGGAAGAATGCGGAGCAGTGACAAGAAACACAATCTGAAGACGCACTCAGATACACAACAGACAACCTTTCCATAACGATATTATTGACAGCAAAAGTCATCCACATGCTACGGCACGAACCACCAAAGCAGAGGCTTAATGTTGCATAAATAATTCCAGCCAAACAGGATTGGACTAAAGCCAAAGCATAGGTAAATTCTTTGTTTACGTCGTAATCAGCAAATCCGCTTATGCCAAACTGGATTTGACTTAAGCATAGGTTAATCGCTGTCAAAGGATCATCATATAATCACTGGCTCGCAAACGAGCTAAAGTTCCTACGACAAACCAAAAACAAAATTAGTTTCAAGTATTGCTGACAATAGCCACTGTAAAATAAGATATAAATTCGTACTGTTCGTGTTTGATGAGGATGACGACGACAAATTAGCCAGACAAATCAAGGATGGTATACATATTATGTCATAAAATGATGAATCAAGCAACATCCTTCACATTACCACACTATCACAGCTCAGAACGAACAAATCACATTTCTCCTGACTACTCTAGTTGTTAAGAAAGTCAGCAAACACCGAAGCACATGTAGCAGCATGTGTCGTCCTTCACAGGCTCTAACCAATGCATTTCACCAGCCTTGCTCCCTTGCTAATGTGGATTACATTTCAGATTCCAACGAAGATGCTAGTGCAGAGAAAAGGAGAAGCGATGAAATTTGAAAGAACATAAGGAGTCAGCTATGGACAGATGAATCTCCTAGGCACCAACTGACCATGATGCCCAAACCAAGTGCATAACGAGGCTATTGAAGCTGCTCTTGTAATCCCTCTCCAGACAGCAGAAATAGGATTTGTGCAGGTAGGTTGTGATCACTCGCCCACCTGGAGAAACAGGCTATCATCTATAATGAACCAATTAGCTTGTTGGCATGCTGTGTAAAGCATCCTTAGCCCAGCTGTTGGTTTCAATCCGATGTTTAACAACTTCACATGCATCCAACAGGAAAAAATTTGCGAGCCAAGCATGTAGTTTCTGGAACTTCAAGCCTAAGATCCTTCGTCCCTTCTATTACCAAGCTGTAGTGGTTCATTGCTGATATCTATGAGTGAGACAGATGTAGCCACGTCATCCGCCAACTCTGTTATACTGTCAGGTTCTGAAGCATCTGCAAGTGAGCTCAGCATATTGACTACTTCAAATGTATCATCCAGGTAGAATCTGGCTTTGCTCGGTTTCTGCCCCACTGTGCATGCAAACAGTGGTGATTTTGGAGCAACAATGTTTCTCTTCATGACATCAGTGATATTTTCAAACATGTCCTCATCTGACCTGTCATCACCAACGCATAACACAAAATCTGCCTGCCGCCCCTTCTCCTTCATCAATGTTAGAATCTTCTCAGCTACAAGACCTTTGCTAACACCCTGTGGCACAGTAAGATAATTCAAGGAGTTAATAGCCTGTGAATCAATACATAACTCAGAAGTGAAAAATCAGGAGAAGGTAAGATCATGAAAAAAGCATGTAGGCTTCTTCCCTGATGAAAGCATGAAAATCTGTGCATCAGTAAAACAAGGGCCTTGTCAAAGGACTAGAAGAAGTATCTAACCTGAGGTTTCACTTCGACAATGAACTGACCACTCCTAACTGCGACTGGTTCATTTGCTAGTACACTTTCCAGGTGATCAAGCATTTCCTTCGCCTGGGAAGATCCAAAGCCTGGGTCAGCATCCTGATGATGCCACACCATTGCTGTTTCTTTGGGCTCAATATAGGAGCCATCTGTTGCTTCTGTATAAAGATTCATCACTGGCTCTGCCATTTGCATCCATCCAAAGTCTGAGGTATGGGTGCTTGTTTGCCACTCTTCATCCCTGGTCCACCTACACGACAAAACATAGCAATTCACCATCCACTTAAATTAAATAATTAAGAAAACCTAATAAAAATGCAGTTATCTTTTGCGTTTTAACTCTTTAAACCAACTTATATTGTAGTGAGAAGACAACAAATAGTCAACCTAATTGCGCACTCAGCAATAGACAAACATCCAAACTTGAGGTTTCTTGAAAGAAACACTAACAAGCACACTAATGCACTAACAAATATATTAGGTCAACAGACGACAAATTAGAAAAACATTGCCAGCCTGGCACAGCCAGATAAAGTACTCTGCAGCGAGCATCAAATGAGAGATTGAACAACACTGATGCAAAAAATTGTACCTTAAGAAGTAACCATGCTCTGCTGCAATTCCTAGCTTGGGGCAAGAGGCAAACATTGACCCCAAGGTATCCCTACTTCTCCCACTGACAATGAAAACAATGTTATTGCTATCTGAACATAGGGTACTGAGGATCCTCACTAGATCTGCACTTGGTTCCTTGTTGATTGAAGTTTGTGGTACCAATGTACCATCATAATCAAGTAATATAACCCTACTCTTTGCTCTCTCATAAGACATGATGATGGTATCCAAATTAAGCTTTGTGAAATGTGGGTCTAGGGCAACCACCCTAAATCCAAACCCTAATCCAATTCCCCAGCATGGCTTCCTAAAGTGGTCCTTGCAGGCCCTCTCCAGATCCTGGACAAAGCTCTTTGACCAATATGCAACATCATGGGTGCTGACATATCTGTAATGTTTTCCGTGCCTCAGCTGCTTTTCTTGTTCTGACATCGAGATGGCCTCATTCAAGGCCTCAGCCGTTGTATCGATATTCCACGGGTTGATGCGAATTGCACCACTCAACGAAGGCGAGCACCCAATGAACTCCGACACAACTAGCATGCTCTTCTTTGGTCCGCCGACCTCTGGCAGAGACTCTGTGCCAGGTATCCCCTGCCGGCAGACAATGTACTCGTAAGGTGTCAAGTTCATGCCATCCCTCACAGCCGTCACTACCACACACTCGGCTATTGTATAGTATGCGAGCCTCTCCACACTTGGCACGTTTCGGTCAATGAAGACAACAGGGCTATACCCAGTCTGGCCGAAATCCTTGTTGATCCTCTCACAGCTCTCCCGAATCTCAGCCTGGATGGCCTCCAGTTCCTTACCCTTCCCACGAGGAGGGTTCGCTATCTGCACCAGCACAGCTCTCCCCTGCCACTTGGGATGCATTCTCAGCATATTCTCAAATGCAAGAAGCTTCAAATTGATCCCTTTAAAGATATCAGTGTCATCTACACCAAGCAACACGGTTTTCCCCTCGAACTGGTGCAGAAGCTCGGCAACCTTCTGCTCCTTCTCAGGTAATCGCAGGACTGATTGCAGTTGGCCCATATGGATTCCCATGGGCATGATCTTGATCCCAACAGTGCGACCAAAGTAGTCCAATCCAATGTACCCACGCTTTGACTGGTACTCTAGACCAAGCATCCTGCTGCAGCAAGAGAGGAAGTGCCTGGCATAATCAAAGGTGTGGAACCCGATGAGATCACAATTTAGCAATGTCCGTAGAACCTCCTCACGGACAGGGAGGGTGCGGTAGATCTCCGACGAGGGGAAGGGGCTGTGGAGGAAGAAGCCGATCCGGAGGCGGTTGAAGCGGCGCCGGAGGAAAGTGGGCAGCGCCATGAGATGGTAATCGTGGACCCAGACGTAGTCGTCCTCCGGGTTGATGACCTCAACCACCTTCTCGTAGAAGTGCTTGTTGGAGAGCACATAGGCCTCCCAGGCGCTGCGGTCAAACCTGCCACCGTCGCCGGGCGCGGCCGCGGCCGCCTCCGCCGTGGGGGACAGCGGGGAGGCGAAGGGGAGCATGTAGTGGAACAGCGGCCAGAGGTATCGCTTGCAGAAGTGGTGGTAGAACCGCTCGTTGAGTTCGGGCGGCAGGAACACGGGGGCGCACCGGAAGCCGTCGATGAGGGTCTGCGAGACCTCTTCCTGCTCGGCGGGCGGCACGTCGGCGCGGAGCGAGCCGACGAAGAGCACCTCCATGTCCTCGGGGACGCCTTCGCGGAGCCTGAGGAGGAGCGAGTCCTCGTCCCAGGAGAAGGCCCAGCCGCGGCCGTCGGGGCGGCGGCGCGCGACGAGGGGGAGCTGGTTCGACACCACGATGAGGCGCTCGCCCACCGCCGACGAGGGCACGTCGGAGGCGACGCTGCTGGTGGCCGCCTGCTCGTCGTCGTCGTCGTCCAGGTCGGACAGCGTCCCGGGCACCGTCATGACCCGGGGCATCCGCTTCATCCCGAAGGACCCCGACCGGCGCCTCCCGCCGCCGGACGGGCCCAGCGCCGCGAAGTTCCCCGCGGCGAGGTCGAGGAGGTTGGTGTACGACCTGGACATCATGGCTGAAGCAAAAAGCGGCGGCGCGCTGTAACCGAAACCCCGGCCGCTCGATCCGGCGCGCAGGAGAAGGAGAGAGGGAGGGTTTTCACCAGCCAAACCCTAGGCCCGCGGCGCGGCGCTTTGATCTGATCTGGCTCGGGCACTCGGCGTGCCGGTTTCGGAATGGGGGGAAGGTGGAGCGGAGCTGGGTTCAGCGAGGAAGACGACCACGGTATATTCCCCGGAGCGCTTGGACCCGGCGCGCGGCGCTGCCCCGTGGACACCCCCTCACAGACACCTGGGCCCGGCCTCCGCTGGCAGCGGCTCGCCCAGTGAGCCGCGTCCGGGGAGATGCCGCATCGGGAAAAGAGGATAAGGTAGTGCGTGCCCCCACCGGCGCCAGCTGGCGCCGCGCTGCCACCTGACGGCGCGGGACCCACCGTGGACGAACGCCCCGATGGGGGGTCGTTGCGGTCGGGCCCGCACGAGCGGACGGCCCCGATCGGCCGGCGGGGCCCACGCGGCATGCATGTGGATTTAGAAACCCGGCGGTTTATGAGCCGTCCTCGTCGTCTTTTCTCCGTGATGCAAGGCACCAGCACAGCAACAAACGGGATGCCGTGCCGGGCCGGGCCGGGCCGGGCCCGGGGCACACCGCACACCCGGCAGGCGTGGAGCACGTGTCGCGTGGCGGTGGGGGCCCATGGAGGCGTGAGAGTGGCGTCACGCGTGACGGCCCCGCTGCTACTACTGTGCATAATCATGGATCTGATTAGGTTTTGCTGGCAAGAAATCGTTTTCCAACGCACTAAAAATCCTGCAGATGCGAAATCCGACCTCATATTATATGGAATTCGAGAAGAAAAAGGAAAAAAATGAAGGAAAGATAGGGCAAGCTGGCAGTGAGCAATCGCCATCGGTGTTGGACTTGGAGCCCCGCGCCTCTGACCGGTACAGCTGTGGCCACGTGGACCGTGCCCGGGCTTGTCTCCACGGACACGTTCGGCCACCGCCACGTCAGCCTCGCGCTGGCTAGGCTCCGGCTCAGCAACAACCATCCGCCCCCCAACCCAAGCAAGAAGAAAAAAACGCCTCATCCAAGACAGCAAACACTCGGCTGTCACCACTACAGGGAGGCAAAGAAGATGAAGCGAGGTTGATGGGGGGCAAGGGCAATTAAGGGTGGGGTGCACGGGCCACCAACTAAAACCTCACGGCCAGGAGGGCCATCCATGGGGGGAGAGGCGCATCCGCGCATGTCATATCCCCTCCTATCCTATCCGTATCCGGTCATGTAGGGCCACTTGACTAGGAACAGTAGGGGCGATGGCCGCCATGGCCAACTGGTCAAGCTTTTTCTGGTGGCTGGAATCTCTCCCGTTGCTGCGCCATGAGGTGCCGGGCATGGGGGGGGGGCACCGCCAACTGATGCCCCGCGGTATTGTGTTATCCATGTGATTAGCTCCGACAGTATTCTATAGCAAAGTGTTTGTTGCGGGTAGCTACTGCCAATATTCAAGTGCAGCTTTAGTAGGTTAAAAGATGCTTTATGTAGGATTAGAAATGGTTTTTTTTTGTTGCTGGTGAACGCAATCTGAACACACTGGAGCTCCAAAGATGTCCAAAGTGGAATTTTTTTTTATCAGGAATTGCTACTGTATGGATGCAGGAGAAAAAAGTACGAGCTTTTAATCACACTACACCGTTCCATGCTGAAAATTAAGCAGGCCGCGAGATTTTTTTTTCCCGGCCAGCTTGATGGTCGGGGAGCTTAACTTTGTCCTGGGGCGCTGTCCAAATCGGCAAAAAGCGCTGGATGGGTGTGTGCGAGAGCGAGTGCGTTGGCTTTAGTTGGATTTAGATTGGGCACTTGGGGTTGGGGCCTTGGGGGAGAGCTGTGACAGTCACAGTGCCCATCCGGCACCACCTGCAGTGTGGATAGGAATGGCCGCTCCGAGGGCTCCACTCTGAAGAACACTTGAGTTGAGGAGAGACGATTTGGAAGGGACCACGGGATAATACGTGATCTCCCGGTGTCCCCTCATGGCCTTTTCCTCGGCTTCTCTGTGGTTGTAGTTGCAGGCATGATGATACTTGATACCGGACGGCAGATCGATTGGTTCCCATCCCTTTCAGGTTTGAACAGTGAGCTGCATGGTTCCAGACTTCCATGTTCAGAAGGATTCTCCGATCGGGGTCGATGGCGAACCGAAATGGCATGTTCGTACCTCAGAGGCCCAGCAGGAGAAGGTTACCATGCCTGAGGATTTCTTGGAACGAAGCGTGCTATGTATCTATGCATCTTCCACCCTGGGCCTAGAATCTGTAAACTTCCAGTAGCACTGTATGAGATATTGAGAATTTGAGATGGAACAATGTCTCCAGCTTCTGAATGTCCTGCGTCCCAGTTCGTGGGAAAGGTCAATTGACATCAATTTCCCTTCGCTTCAGTAATAAAATGCACTGCTTTTATGAGAAGAAAAGAATTCTCAGTTTCTGAGGAAAATTGGACATGGAACCTTACAGTTGTTGACACTCAAAACTGAAGCAAGAACAGTTGGAAGGGAGGAGAAAAAAGGGCATTAAACATTAAACCAAGGGGAAGATAATTCCAAATTGTATATTAGGGCTAGTTTGGCAACCACATTTTTCTAAAGGAATTTTATTTTCCCAAAGAAAAATAAATTGAGAAAATGAGAATCTTTTGGGAAAATGAGATTTTCAAACTAGCTCTTAGAGTAACTCTTACCATTGGATAGCTCTAGTCGATCGAAACGATCGAAAAGAGTATATGGATTGCCTAGGATTGAGTATGGATTAAAGAGATACGTCGAGCGAAAGGACCCAAGGAATAGCACCGTCGACGAACCTTATAGTTTCCAATCTCTCATGAGTTTTATTTCGATAATTGCTAAAGACGGCTTCAGGATGTATTCCGGTCGTCGTTTCGTCTTCAGAATACATCTACCAGGTCCGCAGCTTCATGGTATTCGGAGTTTCAGACAAGGCTCTCTTCCAAAACTTGCCGATGGCGAAACAGCACATGACCATCAGAAAGTTCAGAGCAAGGCATCCAAGACACAGCGCGACATCATGGACGACATCCCACAGAACAGGACAGGCACTCTCGGTCTCAGGAAGAGTGCACGCGAGTTGTTAATTCAGTGAGCCATTCGGAGCAGCATGGAGCCCAGGTCCTAGTGTCCAACGAGGCGCAGGCCGTTAGGCATGATAGTGTACACTGTACACCTCGAACAGACAGCGCTCTCTTAGCTGAAGCGGTGGCAAAAATGAAGAAGAAAAGGACCTAGACCTCGGTTCGAAATCTGAAGCTACCTCTTGCTATGCCAATGACTCCTATTAGACGCAGTAGTATGCTTCACATGGCGCTAGTACATTGTACGCTGTCCCAATGCAAAGGAGATTACTGCAGAATTTTGCAACAACCGCAGCTGTTTCTTTTCTTCTTGGTAGGGATGTCAGCAGGACTATTCGCCGCGTAACCCGCGGAAAATTAGTTTGTCGCTAAGCCTGCAAAGAGCGGTAATTGCAGTGGACAAAGAAAGCCATCAGCTGGCGGGACTTTTGTTCAAACTACTGAAGAAAGAAGAAGCGTGGCAACTGAAGAAAGGCACGCACAGCCATCAACAATGCATGTTGCTTTGCCCCCTTCCTTTCCCTCTCCCAGTCAGCTCAGTACAAGCCATGTCTGCCCCCTGCACTGCGATGTTCAGACTTGGACTAGGACAGTGACGACTGATGAACGCGGAGAGGACTGAAGCCCTGAACGGGGGGCCGCCGGGCTGCCGGATTTGATACTAGCCCTGAATCCGCCAGCGCCTTTCGAAAACCCATGCACGCTTTGGCTGCTCGCTCGCAGAGTCGCAGGGTGCAGACATGAACTTCAGATCACGCCTGTCTTCTCCCTTCTCTGCTTTGCGCTTTCCATTCTCCGATGCCGCCTTCTGTCATGTAGTGCGAGCAACAGCCCTAAAACAGTGTGTGCCTGGCTTTTGTCCTGTGACGAGTGAGGAGGCAGTTCAGAGGCACTCGAGTGTTTGAAAGCTCGATCGGACGAACCCAAGTCCCAACGCCGGCACGCCGCCGCGGCGCGGCACGGCACCTAACCGCCAAACCTCACGAGCTTTAAATCTCGCACGACTCCTCCCCTGTCCCCCAGCACTGCACTGCGATCTCCAAGCTCCACACGAGGTGACTGGCACGGCAGCACGAACAACTAGCCAGCCATGAGATGGGGGAGCCGGAAGCAGCACGCGGCAGCAGCGCCACCCGCGCGGTGCGAGTGCGAGGAGGAAGGCAGAGAGGAGGAGAGGGCGAGCAAGAGCAAGAGCAAGAGCAAGGGCGGCAGGGCGTTCTCGTTCTCCCCTCTCTCGTGGCTCGCCAAGCTCGCGGCCAAGGAGAAGCGGCCCGGCACCAAGCACGGAGCGCCCACGTCCACGCCCAAGAACAGCGCCGCGGCGGCGGCTAGCGCTCCCGCGTTCCCGCCGTGCCTCCCCAAGCGCACCAGCCCCAGCCCGGCGCCGGCCTCGCCGCGCCGGTCCGCCGAGGCCGCGCCGCGGAGGCTGTCCGTCGGCAACGACAGCGCCACCGACGCCGCGGCCGCGCGCCGGCACTCGCAGCAGCAGCAGCGCCGCAGGCACTGCTCCGTCGGCGGGGACCTCGAGCTCCCGCCGCTGGGCCTTCTGATCCCCTTCTCCGTCGCGGGCTCCCCCTCGCCGGCCGCGGCCGCGGCGCCGCCGTCAGACACGGACGCGCGGGCGAGGCGGCAGCCCAGGCGGCGCCGCCGCCGCAGCGGCAGCGGCCGGCGCCCCAGCGTGTCCGGGCGGATGCCGGCGCGGGTGCGCGTGCGGTCGCCCCGGCGCGGCTGCGCGGCGGAGCTCGAGGGCCTCGCGGTGGTGCGGCGGACGCGGGACCCGCAGCGCGCGTTCCGGGAGTCGATGGTGGAGATGATCGCGAGCGCGGGCGGCGGCGGCGCCGCCCCGCCGAGGCCGGAGGAGCTGGAGCGGCTGCTGGCGTGCTACCTGTCGCTGAACGCGGACGAGCACCACGACTGCATCGTCAAGGTGTTCCGCCAGGTCTGGTTCGAGTACGTCAGCCTGCTGCGGCGGCCGCGGCGCTGCTGACAGATCGTCCCGTCCCACAGCGCCTCGCTCGCCTCGGCGTCAAGGTGTCCCGGCAGATGTCTGTCTGTCTGTGTCTGTCTGTATGCGCGCGCGGCGCGCCAATGTGTGCGCCGACGACGGCACGTGCGGCGTGGTCTACACCCAGGGCCTGAGGCGTGCGCTTGTCCGCGTGCGGCGGCGGCGCATCGGGGTGCGGCGCCAGTGGAGTAGAGTAGAGCCTGGAGGTACAGTCCGGCGCGAGATCTCAAATCGCCTGCCATGGCGGCATGCATGCATGGCAGGTAGCTGTAGATTCCGAAATCGCCAGTTTCTAGAATTCAAATGCCTGGATCTGGATGGCATTCAGCGCCGCCCTTTGTTTTGTTGTGTTGGCTCGGATGTTGGCGCTGTCAGAGTCACGGGTTTGCTTGGGGCAGCGTGCGGGCACAGACGAACGACGCACAAGCGCGGCAGTCCAGGGAGATCGAGGTCAATCGACAGCTAACGACGAGGCAACACTGCTTGCCTGCATGGGAATGGCGAATGCTGTGCTGTGCCTATGGGCCTTCACTTCATCCTCGTGGGCTCGGACTTGTCGCCGGGGAGACACGGGCTGGTGACGGACCATCAGCTGCGCGCGGCCCGGGCCGTCGCGGACGAGTAGACGACGAACAATGCAGTGTGCAAAAGGACTGGCGTGCGACCGTCAACTACTCAGCCGTGCCCGTGACCGTCACCGTCGGCGGGTGCAACGCCCTGGTCACGAGGATACCGCCGATGCAGGCGCCGACGCCCGCCGGAGCCGAGCGACTGGCCAGCTCGCGACCTCACGATCACGAGCGTGACCGCCCAGCGCATGCAGCGGTTCCCAGTTTAATTTGCCTACGGTCCAAAACCTGTCAGGTATACGCACACGGCCTACTGGCAAGCATTTTCAAGATTTCGCAGCAGCCACAACCTAGCGATGTGCCGTATCGATTTATGCAGCGATAGGGACGATGCCAACGTCAGCAAAGTAGGAGATCTGAATGTTCTTTCTTCCTCTCCCACTAATCCCCACCTCTTGTCACGAGGTCGTTACAAGAGAGAGCATCGCGATTCATCTCCAATAATAACGCCCTAGTCAATTATATATAAGAATGGTTCAGAGTTTTCATTTATTAATCGTCGTCAGTAGTCATGTAGGACATGTCCTACCCTCGTATGCATTGTGATTAAATATTATGATACGTGAACCATGGGGCTAAGACATTACAAACACTGCTAAAGCGGAGACATACATCATTGCAAGAAATGAAGGGAAGAAGCCCTTATTTGGGTTTGGAGCATCTTTTTCAAAGCTGAATTACGGAGGACATGGAACTTCAGGCATGTAGAGAAGGTCTGGCACTCACAGGACATAGAAAACGGACCTCGGGGCATAATCATCATAAAAACAAAATTGTGTGCGAGTAATTAACGCCTTGAGGTTAGGGGGCAAGAATAAATCACCCCACCATTTCCCTGTCCAGGACATTAGTCTCTTAGACTGAATTCAGCCATTTCTATATCCCTCAATTCTTTATCACTATTCTAATTGTTTCTCTCTCTGTCTACTGCAGTGCAAAACAATGCTGTAATAGTACCGCATTTAATTTTTGGAGGCTTTAGCCTTAAGGGGGGATTTGTCTTTCTACCCTCCCGCGATGCCCATGGGTGAGAGAGCCTTTGTAGAAAATCCATGCATCCACGAATCCTATTCCAAAAGACTAAAACTTCTAAATCCAATCATATTTTTACCGAAGTTTAATCCTAAGTTTATCGTCACCAAAACGTGTAATGGAGGTGCAAAACACTACGTGCATACTGTGGGGGATGAATATCCCCGGGCTCCTCATGGCGTGGATCCAGGACATGGGCCGACGGTGGGTCTGAGTCGGCCGAACGGCTGGTTTCATGGGCCGGATGCCTAGCTTAGGCCCAAATACGGTCGAGAAGACTTGGAGATCAAGGCAACGACATCGCACTCCAGGGAGCAAAAAAAGAAGCTTAGCTCGGATTCAGGGTCCGATATTCATGGAGATTGGAGAAGATACGATAGAGACTAAGATTCTGTTTGATATCATGTAATCTAAACCGACTAGAAGATATACATGGAACTCAACTTGTAACTCAAGACTCCGTCAGATTATATAAGGCGGACGAGGGATCCCTACGGAGAACATCTCAACCAATCGTAATCCACCAAACACGCTCTCGAGCAAAGCCCTAACCCTCATTGTAACATTGAGAACTCGAAGCCATACATCTCGCCACAAACAAGACGTATTGTATTACGCATCTCGCGGCCCGAACCTGTATAAATCTTCGTGTCTTTGTCGCTTTTTCGGCGAACCATCGAGCTACGTCGATCTCGTCGACCTTCAAAGCACCTCATGATCTATCCCGTGGTGCACTGCCAGTGTAAAACCCCGACACATACCGTAGATAGAGTGGAGTTTGAATATATGCAGTGGGATAGATGGTTTGGTGGCATCATTCTAACTATGTTGAAGAAAACCTCTTCCCCCGCTAATAAAGCGGAAGCCACCGAAATTATATAGGAGTATAAAACGGGAAATTAGAAAAAAAGTGTAAAAGGGTATAAAGAAACAAACCCAAACATATCACCATAGTATATTGCCAACTATAGTACTATTTATTAGACGACTCTTAAAAAAGTAGAAGATGTGCAGCCTTATTAGGTGCATAATAAAAAGCTCATCTTTTTACTAAAATCCATTTCTTCATTTAGAAATTATGGTTTTCCATTTTCATATATCACCTAACTTGAGGTGTTTTAAGGGTTACAAAAGAACCGAAAGTAAACATGAGCCAACTACTCTTCCGTCTTCAACCCTTTGGCAACTGGCAAACACATACTAGTGCTCCACCACTACTTGATTGCCGCCTCACTGGCACCGCTCCCAAGTCCCAATTCTAGTGACACTGCACCACCCGGCTCCAGCGAGATCCAGACCCAAAACCCCCACTTCGCCCACGCTAGCAGCAGCCAGCCTCTGCCCAGACGGGAGCAATGGCTGCCAACGGAGGTGGGTACCGGGCCGAGGACGACTACGACTACCTCTTCAAGGTGGTGCTCATCGGTGACTCCGGCGTCGGCAAGTCCAACCTGCTCTCCCGCTTCACCAAGAACGAGTTCAGCCTCGAGTCCAAGTCCACCATCGGCGTCGAGTTCGCCACCCGCAGCCTCCAGGTCGACGGCAAGGTCATCAAGGCTCAGATTTGGGACACCGCTGGCCAGGAGAGGTACCCTTTGATCTGCTCTGAACTTCTTCGCTAGGCGCCCGCGATGCATTGGTGTAGATTTGTCCTCTACTTCCTTGCCGCGCGCTCCACCAATGGTGGGCAAAATGTGATCTTGGGAGTTTGTCACACTGTTTGGTTGTAGTTGCTCGTTTACTAGCTTTCTTGCCTGTTTCGGAAGCTAAATTTTTGTAGTGCTATTTTGGCTAGAATTTGCTACGATTGGTGATCTGGAGGTGATTGCCATATATGCTATGATTTACCAGGTGCAAGATCTCTGAGAAATCCCCCAACGTTGGCAAGATTCCGTGAAAGGCGGGATCTTGGGGGTAGTCGAGTGGTTCAGATGTCCAAGTTGTCTCTTTTAGTAGGTAGATGGGCTGCCACATTTTGATCTTTCTCGTTGAGATGTCAATTCCTGTCATACCTTGTTGGCAACTTCATGTGCAAATTTCACTGCCCTGTGGTGTCTGTTCCATTATATTTGTGCTTTCTTTCTAGACAAAATAGGGGTATATAGGATGTTACAGTTTGAACTATGTTATCAAAATATCAAGAGATTTCAGTGCAAATTTAGCACTGACTGCTCACTGTGGAAGAACCAGAAAGGTTAGGCGACTAGATGAGCTTTTGGCTATTAACTGAACACTGAAATCTGTCTATGTATTTGGTGTATTTAACTAGCCATGTCAACATTAGTTTTTATACTCGTCTATTTAACCAGTAGTTAGTACCAGTGTACCACATATTAATTGATTTTGCAAGGCTGCAGAAGTTGGAGAGTTTTGGTGATCCAGAATCACGTATTTGTCATGAAACAGCCTCTTGGACCTCACTCTTGGGCACAGCAATAAAGTGTGATGAAATGAAAACAGAGGATTAACCTTTTTTTGCCTGTGTGCTGATGCATGTCTTTTGGAAGGTACAAATTAGCTTGCATCTCTCATCCACATCACAATTTTAGTTGCGCTGAATATAACTTGGAGATGGATGATAGAAGTGGCCATTTCTTCTTACCTTTTTTTTTCACTAGCATCTCCTAAGCTGTTTGAGATCATATATGTCACCCAGCTGAAAACTTGCTAGTTAAATCAGGAACGATTTTCGTCCTTTTCTGCCAGAACTTTCTTTGGCAAGATCAGCTAAGAAACAGTCCTGCCAGAAGTTAGCAGTACTAGATTAGTGGGTTTTTTCTATCCATTGTATGGAGCTATGGGCTCAATTTTTCAAATTGTAATTGACTGCAGTTGCTGAATTAAGATAATCTAGAATGGTCATTACTTATTACTGGCTGTAAAAACACTGGAACTGCCCATATTCTTTTTGAGGATTCACAATTCAGGCTGGTTGACCTCTCTCTCAGATAGACATGTTTGATCTCATTTGCAAAAGCATCACAAGAAGATAAAAAGTGCCTGTTTTTTCACCTATATTCTCTCCTTGTTTTCTATCTGTTTTTTTTTCAGGTACCGCGCTATAACAAGCGCTTATTACCGAGGAGCTGTAGGTGCATTACTTGTATATGATGTCACCCGCCGTGCTACATTTGACAACGTGGGCCGTTGGCTAAGGGAGCTCAGAGACCACACTGACCAAAGCATTGTTGTCATGTTGATTGGCAACAAATCCGATCTCCGCCACTTGGTGGCTGTCTCAACTGAGGACGCGAAAGAGTTTGCCGAGGTTGAGTCTATGTACTTCATGGAAACGTCTGCGCTCGATGCCACCAACGTGGACAACGCGTTCTCAGAGGTGCTGACCCAGATATACCAGATCGTGAGCAAGAAGACGGTGGAGGCACCCGAGGAAGGCGCTGCTGCCCCAGGCAAAGGGGAGAAAATAAACGTGAAGGATGATGTGTCCGCGATGAAGAGAGTGGGATGCTGCTCAAACTAAAGGGAATACACCGTTTGTTCATTTTTCATGTAGGTATGGTACGGTCGGCTTGCATTAGAACAAATCTGTTCCAGATTATCTCTCTGGTGGTGGTGGAACCGAGGGTTACGGTCACTCAAACCATTCAAACTATCAGTTTAAATTATCAGCCCTGAATTTGTGCTTCAGTCAGATCCATTCATACGGTGTTCTTGTACGAATTTTCCAAACAATCTTTTTTTATCAACAGAAGAAGATGGACACTCTCTACGAACACACTGTTGAAATTACAAAACACTTTAGGCGCGCAATCAATTCAGAGATCTAATGGATCCCTGGTCCGAATTGCCCTACAGTGGCCGGCTCAGCTGCTGCTGATCTGGCTACACACCGATGCAGTAATTCATATTCTGTTATTCATCGACCGTTCAGTAATGTGGAGGAGACGGAATCAGCAGCCTGTATCAGCTGCGCGCACAGGAGGAACAGGGATGCCGGCACGCCGACCAGTAGCATGGCCAGGACGCCGGCCCCGAGCCCCGGGCGCGCGCTGACGAGGAGCGCCTCCAGGAGGGCGAGCGCGCCGCGCACGGCCGCCACGTAGCTCCCATGGTGCCGCCGCTCCAGCTCCGTCCACTCGGCCGGGGGCAGGAGGCCGGCGTCGGCGTCCATGCCACCCTCATCCTCCTCTGACGCCTCGGCCCGCGCCTCGCGGATGCGCCGCCGCAGCGTCGCCATGCCCTTGTCCACCAGCCGGCCGCCCTCAGAGGAGGACGAGCTCGAGTCGGCGTCCCACCCGTCCCGCCGCCTGCTCCTCGGCGCGGCGCCGAGCAGCACGGCCCCGCTCCCCCCGGCGCGACGTGGCAGCCGAATGGGAGATGGCGCCAAGAAACTGCTCTTGGAGGTCAAGCGAGCTGGGGCTGAGACACCACCAGGAGCTCGCGTTGCCGCCTCCATCGCCATTACCTGCTGGCTGCTGATGCTGATCTGCCTACACTTCCAGGCTTCCAGCTAGCCCTGCGACGAGAGTGCGAGCTGCCACTTGCCACCATCGTTCGCGGCGCTCTCCGTGATATATATGCCGATGCCGATGGTGAGGCCGGGGACAGGGACGCACTGTGGTGTAACGTGAGCGGGATTTGAGCGCGTGATTGGGCGAAGGGAAAACGTGGGGAGAAATGTTGGCCGAGCGTCACGCCACGGCAAGGTTTGTGTCGACAGGCGACAGCCAGCCGTGTGCGGGCCGCGTCCGTCGTCGCGTTCATTTCATGACCCCGCCGGCCGTGTTCTCATGCGTGCTCAGGCCGGCCGCACTCCTCTTCGGTGCGGCGACGTCGCGCGCACGGGCGTGTGCAGGGCCCGTGCGTTTTCCGTTTTCTAAACTGAAACTTCCTCGCCTTCAACGTGCCGTCTCCGGTTCTCACCGCTGCGCAAACCAACAAGCACATGAGAACGAGTCGACATCTACAAAGCGTCTCTTGCACAGAATGAAGATAGTACATTTGAAAGCATGGTACTGTATTTCCTATGATTTATTTACTTTTATAAGAATATCATAGTATTTCGTACCATGATATGTTTGGTTAACTTGGAAAGTCCTTTTTTAAACCATGGTTTGGTAAACACCATGTGTTTTTAGAGAACTTGGACCCCACTTTAACCTAAAGGTTTAATAGTTTTAGCGAGTCTAATACCTTAGCTTGTTATGTTGAGTACAAATGTCCAAATAGCATAGTTTATTATGATTTGAAATGTTGCATCCAGACAATCGATAAGTTCCAAAAAAAAAAAAAAAAAACTAGTATCATTGAAGATAGATAGAACCGTAGAATTTATTTCAAGATACTTACAACTATGGCATATTAAAATAATAATGGTGTTCCAAACATGCTCTCAACGTTCTGGTTTCCGTTGACTTTTGAATCCAAAGAAATTCAGGCCTCCTTTAAAACATAAGATTTTCATATAAATTGTGCAAAAGTTCCATGCGAAGTAGTTCAAAAACATAGGAATTTAAAACAAATCCATCAATCCAAAAGGGCCTCAGGAGCGTAACTAAATCTGTAGGCGTGTCTGACATGGATTCATGCTCGCAACCGAATGTCACTTTCCGAAAGGGATTTGGTATACTTCCCTGAACGGTTGCAATGACTGACATTAAAGCAGAAGCGAAGAAAAGGATATTTCCAGACAGGCATTCATATTCGTTCCACAAAACCATGAAAGATGAACTTTAGTTTACACTTCTTTTATTTTGACGAATTGTATTCACAAGATATGACAGCTACTGGTGAAACTGCACAATGTCCACGAACTGACAGCATGGGGCAGGCGCCCTTGGGTACATAGGAGACTGCAAAGATAACAAATGGAATATGGATCCATATAGAGAGAACAAAGAACCATGGAGACCCAACAACGTCAAAGATATTGTTTGGTTACTGCATAGCCAATGATCGCAGCTCCTCATGCTCTAACAGCAACCAGATGATCTCTGGGCCCGGTTGCCACCCACCACATCCACGGTATCCGGCACATATCTACAAGAACAAATCGATAATATCAATAAAGGAGGCACAGAAACAAATAGAAGCAAAGCAAATAAACGAGGTGATGCTAGTACTGAAATACCCCACAAAAACACATGCACATGAAAACAAAAAACAAGTCAGGTCCTCCTTCGGAAATAAAAGGCGATTACAGATAATTTGACACAGATAACCCAGAAACTATGTAAACTGGAGCACTGCAGTGATGCTAATCCTAATACTATGCAAATATACCCCCCACAAAAAGGATCAGCAAAAGTACCTATTTTCTAATGACAATTAATCACTGGAGCAAAAGGCCAACAGGACCAACTGATATTTCAAAAGTTATTACTCTTACTGCATTGCTCCATTTTCTAGTACTTGCAATGGCTAGTGTCACATAAAAACAGTACTTTCAAATGTCATCAAATATGCAGAGAAAGGAGAATTGTAGTATTCTTACAGTTCTTCCTCCGGCTCGTTCTTCAGAGCGTTCTTTACAATACATTGGAACGCATCTTCCACGTTGGTTCCATCCTTGGCAGATGTCTCAAAGTATGGGATGTTGCCTTTAGAGGCACACCATGCCTTTGCCTTTTTCTCAGAGACCTAAAACGAAGGCAGTTTACATTTCTAAGCAGTCCGATCTGATTATAAGAATCTATTCAAACAACAAAATATGTACAGGTATTTACCACGCGGCTGTTGCCACCATCTACGTCAACTTTGTTACCCAGCAGAACAAAAGGGAAATTATCAGGATCTGATGGGCTAGCCTGCAAAGTTAAACACCCAAAGTTAGAAATAACAGGATTGTCAAGAGACTGAACTAATAAACCATTGAAAATATTTTCACCTGAATTAGAAACTCCTCACGCCAGTTGTTCAGGTTATCAAATGATTTCATAGAATTAACATCATAGACTAGGACACAACAATCTGCTCCCCGGTAGAATGCAACGCCAAGACTCTGAAACCTTTCCTGACCAGCAGTGTCCCATATCTACAAAGACATATGTTAAACGCCATATGAACCAGCACATAAAAGATGACAGATATAAAATTATCTTTGTCACATGATATTAATTTGAATATATACAGATTTCTTATGTGAGTGTCCCATATCTACAAAGACATATGTTGTTAAACACCATATGAACCAGCACATAAAAGATGACAGATATAAAATTATCTTTGTCCCATGATGTTAATTTGAATCTATACAGATTTCTTATGTGCCCACTGGCCACTGGAGATGCTCAAGATTAAGCAGCAGTCGAAACATGAAAACTTTAAATTATCTTTTTCGCATGATATTAATTTGAATCTATACACATTTCTTATGTGCCCACTGGCCAGTGGAGATGCTCAAGATTAAGCAGCAGCCTAAACATAAAGAAACTACTTTAAATTATTATTAGACATGATACCTAGAAGGTTGGAAACGATGAGAACGGCAGAACCCTTAGCTGTTTGTTGATTAAGCCAAGAGCAAGATTGTAGGACTGAGTATAAAGAAGAATCAACAATACTTCTGCCAAATGACCTATGTTAATCTAGACAACATCATGGCAATATAAGTAATAGCATCCAATTCACCAGTAGATAAAGAACAATAATACATAAGCCTTAAGTTCTTGAGGAGTACACCTTTTACCACCAGAGTTTTTCTCATGGGAAATTTTAGAAGGCACGTTTTCAAGCAGAGGTACTTTGTTGCATCATTCCCAATACAGTAAATCGAAGAAACAACAAAATCGATGAGACGACTAGGTGTGTGACCAGGAGCTAGTACTAGAAGAACTAAGCATACTGCCTAAACAAAACAGCATATTGTGTAGATTGAATCGGTTGCATAACCTTCTACTATATACTCTTTAACAAGCGAGCATTCGAGCATTCAACAGCGCACACCCTCTACTATACTCTTTTAACATCGGAACTGATCAGTTCGTAAAGTAATTAAGAAGGTACTATCGGTACTGAAGTTGACCTAAGGAAACCGAACTACTCGAAGAGCACAACATAGAGCAGGGCCAGGGGAGCCGATCTTACTTGCAAAGTGAAGAGCCTGTCCTCGAACTGCACCTCCTTGGTGAGGAAATCCGCGCCAATCGTAGCCTTGTACTGGTTGCTGAACTTCTTGTTCACATATCTGAATTACATCACAGCTCAAAGAAAACACGAACCAACCAACGAGACAGAATAAAAATTCAAGGGGATCAAGGCAGCTTGTCAGGAATCTATCCGAATCGCAGGATACTGGTTCATCAAGGACGTCTTCCCAACCCTAGATCGCAGGAAACAGTGTCAGCGGGAGACGAAACGCGATGCCCTCGCAGGTGGGGGGGGGGGGGCGGGGAGTGGGGGCAAGGAAGATCCGAAACGCTCACCCGCTGTCGCCGAGGATGATGACCTTGAGCAGGGTGCGGCGGCGCGAGGCCATCAGGATCTAGGGCCCCCACGGGGCGGCGGGTAACGGAAGGGGAGGGGACCTGGGCGGAGAGGGAGACCTGGGCGGAGACTGGGGGGAGGCCGTCGCGATCCGCTGTGTTTTGTGGTTGGCGCAGCCGCAGGGCGCTGCAACGACGCGAGGAAGGAAGGGCAAACACGGGAGATGGGGATTCTTCGGTGTTATCGGATCGGTCGGTAATTTTATATTTGGTTTATATTTTTTCCAGATTTCGATCAGTATTATATTTTTATTAGTAGTTTAGCAATTGTGTTGGTATACGTGTACAGATTGGATACTCAATATTCAAATTCAAATATGAATTAAACTTTGGGACAAACGAATCTGGATCCAAATATAAATGCACAATATTTATACCATTCACACATCGAATGAAAAGAAGGCCTAATAATGCATTTGATGGGGTGGCAGCTACATTGCGGGCTACAACGAGAGCAAGCATACAGGGGTGTTTGGATGAGGGTATGATAGGTATATAGATAGGGAACCAGAAATCCTATCCTATTGTCCCATCTACTATTTGTCTATTTTCATATCCCGTACTCACGTACATTTATTTATCACACAACTCAAACCCACAACTCAAACAAAGATTACCATTTACCCCGGTCTATATTTCCTTATTCCACCCTATATATTCCCTGTATCCAAACGCCACCAAGTGCTTGGTAGTTCCCCATGTCGTTTGGTAGCCTCATGTGTTGATATATCTTTTTCCCTTTTAGTTTCATGGTTCCCTATGTAGCCGCTACACTTACCTCTTATAGTGTAGTGTTTCTATTATCTCAATGGAAAAAACGTGTTGAGATTCGCGGAAAAAAATACTAACGATTATTTCCAGTCCATTAACATATAGAACATCTCTAAAACGCACCCCCACCTCTACAATCATGCACGGACTTCCTACCCTAAAGCACCACACTTGTGGATTCGATTTTGTTACCATGCTTTTTGTGGGGCTCAATTTTCCTAAAGTTAATTGTGATAAGGTCAGACACAAAACAAAATAAACTTATAGGCTATAGACGACGCACAGTATTGTCCGTTATCACTGATTAAATAGTGACGGTTGCTACCTGATCCATACCTCCTCCCCTATCATGCAGCAATATTAGTTTGCGCTTACAGGATATGTATACATGATAATATGAATTTGTAAAATACCGTTAAGTTTAAGACCCCGTATAAACAAAGTGTGACTCATTTGCGTTCGGCATATCGACCATTTGATGGTGTTTGGGGGGGGGGGGGTGGTCAAGATAATTGGATCCGCCGGTGTGTCAATGATGATATGATGATAGAGATCGAAAGCATAAACTAATTGAACGCCCACTGATCCACACCTGGCATGCAAAAATCCAGCGCACCCCTTGCAGCGGAGCAAAAGGCAGATGGAACTAACGAGAACGTTCCATGCAGCTAAACGCTGTCACGACGAAAATTCATGACGCTGCGTTCCATTCGAATATAAAAGTTTATAAAAAAAAACTGACCGCAATTTGCTGTAAAAACTTGCGAACCCGAAGACCAAAACGATCCGAGCAAGCTAGAAAAAGTCGTGCCTCTAATCCGCTATCCTGACTGCGTGTGTTGTTGTGTAAACACAAGAGTGAATCCCAAGGCAATGCCGGGCAAAAACCAACCCAACCCCGTTGCTGCGAGTTGCGACCGAGCGTCGTCACGCTCACGCGCCGGGGCGTCCCAGCCGCGTGCGGCGGCTCATCCCCTGCGCGGCGCTGACCTCGCCGGAGCTCTGCCCTCCGCTGACCTCCTCCGCGGCCCTGCGCGCGCTGGCCACCTCGCTCGTGTCGCCGTCGTCGCTGGAGCTGGACGACGGGTGCAGCCCGTACTCGCTGGTGGGCTCGCTCACGTAGCTGCTGCTCACGGCCACGTTGTCGGTGGGCGGCAGGCCCCCCGTGGAGGTCCCCGCCGGCACGAACGCCAGCCGCCGCATCCGCCACAGCTGCTTGCCCGCGCGCTCCTCCTCCTGCAGCTCGCTCTGCCCCGGCGCCACGCCCGCGTTCAGGGCCTCCGCCGACAGCTGCCCCTCCAGGTACCGCACGATCTGCATTGCTCATGGACACAGCACGTTGTAAAACCAGCGGCGGAAACGAACTGTCCTGTCACAATCGGCAGCGATGTGACGATCGGCCGGTCACCTGGCTCATCCGCGGGCGGGACCGGGCCGTGTGCCGCACCGCGGCGGCGGCGCAGGCGATGAGCCGCTGCATGTCGACGGCGTCGTAGTTGGCGCCAAGGTTGGGGTCGACCAGCCCGTCCACGACGTCCTCCTCGAGAGCTCTCATCAGCCTAGGCCTTGACTGCAGTACCAGAACGTGCATTCACCATCAGTTTGTTAGTCAGCTCTGGATGAAACAACCAGGCAGGCAGGATTCAGATGGTCAGAGCACCCACCCAGGAAACCAGAGTCTCGTCGTTGTATGGCTCAGATGACAGCACGGGCCTTCTCCCGGTGATCAGTTCCAGCATCACGACGCCGAAGGAGTAGACGTCGGACCGGTCGGTTACTTTGCCGGTGGTAGCGTACTCCGGCGCCAGGTACCTGGAGAACGATCGAGTTCATGGCGTATGTAATTATCACTGACAATGTGTTTTTTTTCTAGTACTTCATTCGTGAGCTTCTCTTGATAATCGATTTACGTACCCGAAGGTCCCCATCACGCGCGTGGTGACGTGAGTGTCGTCCGCGGGCTGGATCTTGGCCAGCCCAAAGTCTGAAACCTGCACACAAAATTAAAGGGCAAATTTTCAGACAGATGCATATGCATGCATGAGCGACCTCCATAATTTGCTCACTGACGAACAATGGATCGATGCGATCGTATAATTGCTGAAATCACTCACCTTCGGCTCGAAATTGTAATCCAGAAGTATGTTGGCCGCCTTGATGTCACGGTGGATAATCCTGGGATCACCTGAAACCAAGACCCGGTATCGATCGTCAACATCAAACACAACCAAACTGATGACCTCACAAAAAAAAAGTTTCAGAGTGCAAGAACCAGCAGGAAATTAACCAGAGACCACAACTCTTGAACTTACAGTCCTCGTGCAAGTAGGCCAATCCCTTGGCGGACCCGAGCGCGATCCTCCACCTGTGCTGCCAATCCAGCGCCGGACGGTCCCTCCCTGGAACAACAACCCATTACCCATGTCAGCGAGAGCGAGAGCTCATGGACAGCACCAGGTGAGCTACCTACCTAGAGTAGTAGAATACCACGTACAATATACTACACGTACCGTGCAGGTGGAGCTCCAGCGTCCTGTTGGGCACGTACTCGTAGACGAGCAGGCGCTGGTCGCCGTGGATGCAGTAGCCGACGAGGGAGACGAGGTGGCGGTGGTGCACGCGGCTGATGATCTCCACCTCGGCGCGGAACTCGCGGTCGCCCTGCCCGCCGCCGGGCCGCAGCCGCTTGATGGCCACCTCCCCGGCCCCCGCCAGCGCGCCGCGGTACACGTGCCCGAACCCGCCCTGCCCCAGCAGGTTCGCGTCCGAGAACCCGCCCGTCGCCGCCGCCAGGTCCGCGTACGACACCGTGCCGCCAGTCACCAGCGGCGGAGGCAGCTGCTGCGAGTACGCCTGCGGCGGCAAGTGTAGCGGCGCCGACGACGGCGCCTTCGCGTGCGGGTGCTGCGGCTGCGGCTGCGGCGACGTCACCGGCAGCCGGGGGCCGTAGACGTTGCCTGATGATCGAGGAGGACGTAAACAACAGCATCAGCGGCAAGAACCCGACGGTCAGAGTGTGTGCCCCTAAACACAAACACGTGGAATTTTGACTTCTTTTTGTCATCAGTCCTTGCTTGAGTTGTGACGCCGATGACTACTCCAATCTAATCGATCTATTGCAGCTAGCAGAAATGGAACAAGAAAAGCAGTATGCATGCAAGTATGTGACACACAAAAGGAAAAGGTGGTCAGTAACGCAGAGAAGCCTAGACTGTGGACACTTGTATCGCCCTTGCCATTTCCGTCGACGAGTGAACTCATCAACGAGCCACTTTTACGCGGCAAGTTGCCATCGGTCTCGCTCGCACTTTAGAAGAAGACTAGCACAAGCCACGCTAAGCAAGAGCACACGGTTTATCCTCAATCCGGTCGTTCAACTTGAACGTCCCGTTTCCCCGGTCCACGGTGCACGTGTCGCCATCGTCACCAACACCGGCAAAGGTTGCTGCGGTAGACCTGTAGTGCTGTGACGCCGCCGCCGGCGCACGCACGGGCACGGGCTGAGTGGCGAGGTGCGCGTCGTGATGCGTCCGAGCCGCGGGGCCCGCGAGCGGGCACGCGACGGTTTTTCTTACGCTGCATGACGCGCGCGCGCACCCACGTCGTCGACGTGCGTGTCCACGAACCCGGCGCTCTCTGGCTAGTGCCTAGTGCGGTGGTGCGCTTGCACCGCCCAGAGACCAGAGCGTGCAAAGCGTATGGGGGGGAGTGTCACTTGGTGTACGTACCCGGCGGCGGAGCGAGGCGGCGGCGTTGGCGGCGTTTCTTCGAGCAGCAGTAGATGAGGCCGGCTATGAGGCCGAGCACGACCACCGTTGCGACCACGGAGACGCCGATCACAGCCCCATTTGAAGACGGTGGCGATGACGGTGACGACGGCGGGGAGGGAGGGCCGCCACCTGGGGGCGGCGGGGCTGTGCCAGGAGGAGGAGGAGCAGGGGGGGCACGGGGTGGTGGTGGTGGTACATGATGATGAGGTGGACGTCCGGGGGGCGCTGGGGGATCTGGCACAAGTGGAGATGGCGTTGCTGGTGCTGGTGGGGGCTCTGGGTTCCTTCCTGGGGACGGTGGCTTGGATGGCGCCGGGACACCTGGTGGAGACGGGGACGGCCGCGGCGTCACGGGAGAAGGTGGAGACGGCCTTGGCGGCTTGGGCTTCGTGGGAGAAGGCGTTGGCGGCACCGGCGTCACGGGAGCAGGCGGCGACGTCGTTGGTGGCTCTGGCGTCACGGGAGCAGGCGGCGACGGCGTTGGTGGTGCTGGCGGCGTGGGCGTTGGTGGCACCGGCGTCACCGGAGGAGGTGACGGCGCTGCCGGTGCTGGCGCGGCAGGGGACGGCGGCGATGGCGTAAGCGGTGCGGGAGTCTCTGGAGGCGACGGAGTGGGCGTTGGCGCAGGCGTCGCCGGCGGCGACGGCGTGGGCACCGATGGCGCAGGCGGCATTGGAGGCGACGGCGCGGGCGCTGGTGGAGCAGGGATCACTGGCGGCGTGGGCGTCTGTGGAGCAGGGATCACTGGCGGCGACAGCTTCGGTGTCGATGGCGCAGGCAACGGCGGTGGCATCGACGGCGGGGTAGTCCCCGGTGGAGACGGGGGCGGTGCTGCCGGCGCGGGCGCCACCGGTGCAGGCGGAGAAGGTATGGGCTGCTGCGGCGGTGCAGGAGGGGACGCCGGCGGCGGTGCAGCTGGTGGCGTCGCTTGCGGGGGTGGAGTAGCTGGCGCCACCGGTGCAGGCGGGGATGCTGGGACGGGTGGCGGCGGCGGCGCAGGAGGCGGATCGGCTGGCGCAGCCGGCGTCAGCGGAGCAGATGGGGTCGCTGGCGGCTGCAGGGGGGGCGTGGGCGGCGGCGGCGGCGGCGGCGGCGGCGAAGAAGCCGGAGGGTCAGGCGGGAACGGCAAAGGTGCCGGTGGTGGGGCGGCAGGAAGATCAGGAGCCGCTGGCGGAGGAGAACCTGCCGGCGGGGCAACCGGAGTCAGCGGCGGCGGGGCAGCAGCCGGCGCCGCAGGTGGCGACGGGTCTGTGTCAACAGAAGGAAGCGTGGTCGGCTCTGGTTGAGAGCTTGGAGGGGGAGTAGAAGTAGATGGAGGTGAAGTACTGGAGGGAGGGGCCGACATGGCGGCGGCTCTGCGCTGCGTCACGCGTCGCCGAGGGAGCGGCGTGGCGCAGCGGCCATAGCGAAGATTACGTGCGCTTTTGAAGCGTGGCGCCACTGTGGACCTTCCCAAATCTTCGCAACCTGTTGTTTGTTGGTTTGGATCATTGTGGTTAAACAGGAGGATTATCCCTCCCTATTAAAACGAGCCCTCGCCGTTCTGAGCAGAAAACGAGTTCGCAACAAACCGGGCGCCGCCGTTTCGAGTATCCTTCACGAGCCAGCCACCAATTGGTGCCCGCACGTAGGGCCACATGCTGACATGGCCAACTCAGCCGAGCTCTCGATGTCGCCAGTCGCCATGCGCAGCGCAAGAGGAGCAGCGGCAGAGATGCATCTGCTACGCAGTGCAATTCACAGATAGCCCTTGCTCCTCCACATTAATCTCGTGTGCGTAAGCCTCAGCACTCAGCAACCTCGCTCTCTTGTATCGTCTTGTTCGTGAATGGATCACTGTAAATGATGGACTTCCACCATCAGATTGCTTTGAGATCGATCATCAGGCTTCACCTTGTTCTCATGGAGGAACAAGCAACCGTTGAAAATCGCGCCGAGCCCTGCCATTAAAGCAAATCTAACATCGTTTCAAAAAAAAAAAAAAAGAAGAAGCAAATCTAACAGCCCTGCAATCGAAGGACATGACATGGGGCTTGCTTCAATTACGCAGCATTTGACCCCCCAGGGGGTTTCAACCGTAGCATTTGTACTGTAGATATACTGAGGAATTTGTTGCGTTTTTGCCTCATCTATCGAGTTACGCAGTGCTGATGTATGCACACATGCTGTACATATGGCTATTCTTTAGCCAACTCTGAACTGATAAGCGTTTACGACCCAATTTGTGCATGGGCGGCCCAATATTGGTGTGCCGCAGATCCAAACCCGTTTACGACCCAAACCCAACTTATTCACGAGCGGCCCGCTGCAGACCACGCAGTGTTTGGCGAGAGACCAAACACGCCCAGCGCCGTCTCCTTCCGCAAGCACGGCGCGGCCGGCGCAGCTGCTTCCTCCGCGTCCGCGCACACGAGGTGCCTTCCTCCCTCCTCCTCCTCCTCCTCCTCCCCCCTCTCTCTCGCTCGGCTTTCCCCCGCGCTAGGCCCTTCATCTCCCGTTCCCCCTTCCTTTCTTCTCTGGCGAGCGCGGCCGACGAGCGACGTGAGTTCTCGGCACGGCGGGCAGGGACAGGGGCACGGCGACGAGCGACGAGCGACGAGGCAGGGCGCGCGCAACTGCGGCAACGAGGCAGGGGCTTAGCCTCACCTGGCGGCGGCGGACAGGCGTGGGTACCGGATAAAGCGGCGTTCTAGCGTTCTAGATCTAGAGCGCCGGCATAGCTGAACTGTTAAAGGCGATTAAACGTCGCTAATCGTCTTTTTAATAACCATGGAAATATACCTGTACCTGCTGCTGCATAATTCGCAATGGGGCCATTTAGTCCATGTCATGTGACCATTACTAGCGTGGGTGGCCGACTGAATACTGCTTACCTGTTTTAGAACACCATATTCATATCATATGGGTAACCCTATCATGATCGCTACTAACCTATCCATGTCCGATAGTTACTGCTAACAAAATGGATTTTTTTTCATGTTTAACATCTTGTACAACTGTTTTCGACATTTAGTGGTTACACAGGGGCTGTGGGCATGGTTTGTTTTTCTGAAGTACTTCAGACTAAAAACTGGCTAGAACTTGTTCAGCATGAAGACATATTATCATCTTTTTTCTCCCCTTCCTGCTGACCTGGTCCCTTTTCATTAGGTTTCAAGGATGAGGAAGGGACTACATCCTCAGATGCAATGGATTTCGTATGTGACACAGAGCGGTAGGCTGATCAATATCATGATGACCAAGCTGAACCATACAGGAAAAGTGTATCACATGAGGGCCAAGCGTCAAATGGCTCAAAGCCTCGGCCAGATCGCAAAGTTCAAGCGGCGATATGAGCAGGAGGCTGTGGAAAACAAAGACAAGTAGGATGGTGTTTGCAAGGAGCTATGTCCTCTGTAACCTTTAAGTCAGTTTTGGTGACTGCAAAGTTTTGCTAAGAAACTTTGCTTATGGGAGTTTATTTTGGATCGCATGCTTTTCTGCTCCACCTCAGAATTGGGTTCCACCCGTCTTGAGCAAACTATGACACTTGTTGTTCTGCCTTAAAGCCTCAATAAAATAGGTTATGGATTGCTTTTGCTCCGAAGTTTTGGTTTTCTTGATTCATCTCCATTTTTTCTGTACAATGTTTGGTTCTCGTCTCTTTCCTGGTACAAGTTCACCCCATTTCCAGTGTCTGGTGTGTGAGTTGTGTGAATGACCACCTTTTGGTGGTCAAGTTCATTCCTGAAGCTTTTGGGAAAAGAAAATTGCATGTTGGACCATCATTCTCTGCCTCAGTGGACATAGGCTGGCTATTTGTAGTTGACCAATGCATCAGCTTCATTACAGTTTGCTGCTATATGTACTGAAGTACATTCAGTCTTCCTGCAGCTCCAAGATGACTGGAACAGATAGGTTGGAAAATAAGGTGTATTGCCCTACGTTTGAATCATGAGCGCAGCAGACAGTTTACAATTGCGCTGAAGGGAGCGGTGTTTTTATCTGAAGTGCTTTGGCTAAGTCTTTTTTTTACATGTGCAGTGAGATCTGTGGCCTACTACATCTACATTCCCCTCTGCACTTCTATGCTGTATCTGAGCAAAGGGTTTCAATGACCTTGTTCGGATTTTCTCTCTCTCTCTTTTCCCCTGAGGGGACTGGTGTGCTTAGCAATATTCCTGCTAAATTCGGGATGTTCCACGTCTAAAGAAGTCCAAGCTAACTAGCTGAGCTAATTTGTTTGGCAGCGTGCATGATGATACGCATTTCGCGGTACAGAGCAGCAGAGGCCAGTTCAGACGAGAGAAAAAAAGATGTTTCCCTTGTCCGTAAGGCAAGCAGAAAACCGGTAGTTTCCCTTGTTTGAAATGTCAAGTAATCTTGACTGGAGGAAGTAAAAAGATGGGTAGACCGCACCTGTCTTAATTCATGTTCTTCTGAAAGCTAGTATATGTGACTGAGATATGTGCCTTGTGCCATGTTCTTGGGACCCTGATGTGAAAGCCCAAAGCCAGATTCCAGATTGGACTGAATCCCTTTGAATTCGCAAAGAATTGGGGCTCCCCCCATGAATTACAGGCTCTCTATCGAAACAAGCTGGACGAATCCGCTGCCCATCCACTGAGAAATGAGAGGTCACAAGCATTGGCCTGGCGCTTGGCGTGATCTAGTCGGCCTTCCCGGCGCGCTGCGCGTTGCCGAGTACCGCAACAACTCCAGATCACCAGTGTCTCATGACCCCAGTTGCTGAGGCGGCCATTTCCCAGCATGTCTGCCTTTGTAGTCCATTCAGGAGACCAGGATCCGAAGACCGAAGCTAAGCAAAACAGCAGCAGTAGGAACAGTGCTGCCACACGCAACTGAATTACAGCTCGACTGCAACAGTTCTCTGGCACAAAATTGGCACCCTCTCCGGTCCTTCGTGCTGTTCTCACCAGCAACACTACACTGACCGGTATCAACATGATTTCCATCCAAATACTTAGCTACATGTTTCATTTTATATTTTGAAACTGGACATTTGAAAATAGCATTAGTAGATTTATCGCAAAAGTAATTCAGTAATGTGATTTGTTTGTCACTTATAATCTGTTAGAAGTTAGTGGTCAAATTTATCTTTAGAACAATCACTTCTATGTGATGAACTGATGATAGGAGTACTACATCCATTTCAACATGTAGGGTACATTAAATTTTTTTATAAAAAAAATCAAACATTGTAAACTTTGACCCTCAGCTAATCAAAATATATATCCATATGCTTATACTAGTCTAAAAGATCGTATTTCATGCCTTAGTGAGATGTTGGTTGTACTAATTGATAATTAAGTAATAAGTATATTGCAAGAGAAAAATAGCCAAGACATATCTTAAAAGTAATATGCCTCGTAAAAAAAATGGAAAAGAGTCACCAGGCTTTCCATCCCCATTTTCCCTCTCCCACTCACAGCTACATACATCTATGGTGAAAAGTGCAAAATCGTCCTTTGATTCTAAGCTTCGAAACTCACAGTAATTGGCCGGTATAGTGGGCGGGGCCGCGGGGGGCTACAGGCATGCACGGCCGCCCATACTCGAGTCTCGCAGCTCGATATATGGTGGAGTACTGTACTAGTGACCAGTGAACTGCCCCGACCCCTCCCACTAGCACGCGCGCAGACACACTGACACACACCTCTCTCTCTCCCCTCGTTTCTCTCCACCTCCAGCTCCAGCCATGGCGCTGGACATGGACAGCGAGGAGCCGTCCACGCCGACCCAGTCCTCCTACTTCTCGGGCTGCATGGCCTCCCCCGCGTGGCTCCCGCCGGGCGTGCGCCGGAGCCCCGCGCGCTTCCAGCTGCTCAGCCGCGGGGACGACGCCGCAGCCCGCGGCGGCCGGCGCGCGTGGAGAGGGCTGCTCCGGCGGCTGGTGCGGGAGAGCAAGATCATCTGCAGCAACGCCTGCAGGGCGCCCGCCACCGCGGCCACCTTCAAGTACGACGCCGACAGCTACGCCAAGAACTTCGACGACGGCCGGTGGCGCCCCTGCGCCGCGTCCTCTGGCTGCCCCGCTCCGTCGCCGCTGTCGAGCCGGCGGCCGCTTGATCAATTCACCGGAGACGGGGAGAGCTAGCTAGCTTTTTAGTTGTAGGTTCTTGCTTGCCTTTTCCTGCACTCGTTTTTGGGTTAGTTCACTTGTAGCTGTTGATCTTGAGACGGTAGTTGCAACGCCAGTGTCGCTGATCGATGGCTTCGTTACCATTATAATTCAGTTGCTTCTTGCTTGTACAGAGGATTGAACACGTCTCAACTCAAGCAGATCAGTTCCTGAATAGTACTCTAGTCTCTACGCGTGCGTTCCTCACTTCCTCCGGTTCTCGATCCCCCTTGTGTTCATGACTTTTCCTGCAATACGATGAACTGATTATCTGAATTTTTTGAACCCAAAAAATCAAGGAACCAGCTCATCACTGTCCTATAAAAAGAAGCACTACTCGTCAGAGAATACTTTTTTTTTTTGGAAAGCTCAGCAGAGAATTTGGTTGGAAGGATTAGGAGCGGCGAGACGAATTGTTTAACAGAAAAGCCTGCGAAAAGCAACGCGGTTCTGATCAACCACCTGGGGAAAATCATGCACTACTATAGAACAATGATACGGAGGCCATCATGAGCGTGATTTGATGATTCAAAAGGCAAAAGCTTCACTGTCAGAGCGATGTCTAGTCAGCATCAGACTCAATAACTAAAGCGTGTGGGATTAATACATGGCTTTGCGTTTGACGCCAGTAGCTAGCATCGGTACCACCATCTCTTCAGGGCAATACATATCCCTTGCTTGCAAAAGCGAACCAGCAACTTCCGGTTTTTGGATCACCGTACCTGTTCGGTCATATCCGTCCTGATCTGGCATTTCCGGCATGGCATTGCTTGTGGCAAGAGCAAGAGCCTTTGGTCGGTGCAGTGCAGTTGGTTGGTTTGTTTGGTTCGTCGTCCTGAATTCTGATGCCGTGTCACCAGAAGCAGGATTACATGTCGACAGCACTGATGGCTCTTGATTTTGCTTACCAACAGCATCACATTAGCTGATTAGCACATCCATGCAATCTGGTCAGTGAGGAGCACTGGAGCAGTGTTGAAGAATGCCAGGCCGACAGGCCGTGGCAGTGCCAGCCAGGCTGGCCAGATGATTGGGCTGGGGTCCATCTGGACCGAGCTTTGCTAGCTGGAGCTTGGTGCAGCGTTGTATTTCGCTATGAATGGATGCCCCAAGTAATGAAGCAGTAGTACTGTTTTATATAAATGCAGGGGTTATGAATCATAGTCGTCTAAATGCTAGAGGCTACCGCTCTGACTCTGATGATCTAGATATGCCCGTACAGTTATCACCCTCATCCGGATCGTTGAATATTATTATTACGAAACTAATTTGCGTAGCATCACTATTCTACATGAGAGTTCTACACTATCCAATGAAATCAATAGGATCCCGATCATCATATTTGGTAGAACTTTCAACAAGAAACTGAGTTCTGTCATGGAGTATCATTATTCTAGCATTACACTTTCTACATGTTTTGATACATTAAGTAAAGTAATAACTGATCGATTGTTTAGTTACCATTCTCTTAGAGATAACCTCTTCTACGGACGACAGTGACTCCGTGGCCCAATGGATAAGGCGCTGGTCTACGGAACCAGAGATTCTGGGTTCGATCCCCAGCGGAGTCGTATTTTTTTAAGGGATCCCTTTTTTTAAACCTTGCGGCGGAGTCTTTGTTCTAGTCCAGTATTCGTACTATTTTTTTTACTGTGTCAACCTGATATCAGCAAAATATTGATTAATCTTGCAACTTTGACTAGAAATTAGCAAGCACATCAAACAATATAAAACCACAGCAATGCCAGGCGAGAAACACAGCTAGATTAGTAAGATATTTTTTTTAACCTTCTGGCGGAGCGGAGTATATTTTGTTTTTGAAGGATGTCAACCTGATATCGCCAGAGGGGATTTTCTTCCTAGTTCCTACCCCAAGTACTCTTACTGTGCAATTTGCAAACGTTTTGGCAATGATGGAGAAAGCGAAAAATATTGTTTTTAAGATTAATCTTGCAACTTCGATTAGAAATTAGCAAGCACATCAAAGAATGTAAAACCACAGCAATGCCAGGCGAGAAACACAGCTAGATTAGTAAGATATTTTTTTTAACCTTGTGGCGGAGTGGAGTATATTTTGTTTTTGAAGGATGTCAACCTGATATTGCCAGAGGGGATTTTCTTCCTAGTTCCTACTCCAAGTACTCTGTTTTGGCGATGATGGAGAAAGCGAAAAATATTGTTTTTACGGAATCACCAGGACGTCCGATGGGAGACGTTCCCATCGTACGTTTGGCGAAACATAAAAAATGAACAGCTGAAACATCAATCATCGGACGCTTGGCGAAACATAAAAAATGAACAGCTGAAACATCAACGAAATACTAATGAAACATTACATTTGTACTATTGCAACATTAATGTTTAGGAAAAAAAATATAGATACGACGCGTCGGGTGGTGTGTGAAATATGAGAAAATAATTACCTAAACATCAACGAACAACTGATGAAACATTAAAAATACACTATTGCAACATCGACATGTGTCAATTAACTAAATTGAATGAAAAATTTGGGTCCGCGATTTGGTGAAAAAAATCTGAACATGACGCGTCGTGCGGTGTGTGAAACATGAGAAAATAACTACCGAAACATTAATGAACAACTGATGAAATATTGAAAATACACTGTTGCAATATCGTCATATGTCAATTAACTGAATTGAATGAAAAATTCGGATCCGCGATTTGGAGAAAAAAATCTGGATGCGACGCGTCAAACGGTTCGTGAAATGTGAGAAAATAACAGACAACTGATGCAACATTGAAAATATACTATTACAACATCAGGTGTGTGGAGGATGATAGCCGCATCCGATTTTTTGCCTCCGCGTCGAACGTCAGAGCCACATCGTTTCCCTTGTTTTTAAGATTAATCTTGCAACTTCGATTAGAAATTAGCAAGGACATCAAACAATATAAAACCACAGCAATGCCAGGCGAGAAACAAACGGCTGGATCAGTAAAACTTCGGTTGAACATTGACAGTTACAGACACCGTGAGGCGTGAGCCATTTTCCCGGAAAATGGACAAGTATCAAAGCCAATACCACAAAGTTATGTTGCACTGTAGCATGATACAGTGATATATGACTGGATAACAAAAACACCATAGCATGAAACCATTGTTCGGCAAAGTTGCTTCGACTCTATTTTGCATGCTCAAAGTTGACAATCGGCCATCCATGAGCACCACCACCATTCAAAAGCTATTGCATACTACTCAAATGGTAAAATATGTACATTTGGAATATTGTGAACTACTAATGGTATTCAGCTATCACATCTCCCCCCAAAATTCTTTCTTGTTCATACTTTGCCAGGTCCCTTGCGCGCTTCAGCCTTCCTCTCTTCTTTGGCTGCCAATGATAGAAAGTGTCAGCATGTAACTTGGTACTAGTAGGAAACACATGTAGTTCATGGGTGAAGTGAGCCTGGCAGGAAAGTCAAATCTTTGGATGTTTAATAGAAAATCATGGAGCAATTTTAACGACAGCTGCAATTGGCAATGTCAGCTGCCAACAAGATGAATGTTAACAGGCGACAGTAGCAAGAGACATACCAGCCTTTTCCTCTTCGCGCTTCTTTGTAGCTTCTGCTCTTTGTTGACGAATTAAAGTAAGGCGCTCTACATTTGCAAAAAGGTTAGGTAAATTCATGAGTTCTTTGCAAGTGATCAAGTAGCATCTTGATACTAAAGAACAGCAAACATTTGTAAAACGTAAGGAAGTTTACATAAGCAGCACACTTTTTTTTTTAAAAACTGAAAAGGGAAAGGCAAACACAGGGCATAAAGAATTATCCCTACTGGAGGTACAGAAAGGATCATCAGGAGTTGAGAGTGCAAACAATAAAACATGGCAGTAAATACCTATAGTGGACGCTTAAAATCATAATGTAGGCTTTGCACAAATTACAACAGCAGGGTATTCCTTCTAGAAGTAATACCTTCCATGGTGCATTTACACAGAAATATGGCCCAAGTTTCAAGTACAAGATCCAAGTCACAAACCAAACCATTGACATGGATCGAGGCAATGTCTCACCTAAATCTTTCCTAGCCTGTTCTGTTTTTCCTTGCTCTTGAAGCTTCATATGACGCTCATGGGACTTCTGCTTTTCAAGCTCCTCTCTGCAACAAGAATACTTGTTAGTACGATAGTCTTTTGCAGCGTTCATCTTTAGAGATACCATATATTACAGGTTAGAGATAATAATGATACGATATGATGGCAACAACAACTGAAAGAGTTTAAAAACGTTGAATTGTCCAACAATGCAGAGTGTACACACATAGTCCAACTTTTGTGTCAGTGCTATCGCTTATCACTATCTGATTCTATCATCAGTTTCTATTTGTTAAATAAAAAGATGAGAAAGCTGTTTCAATAAAAAATTTCTTTAATTATTTACATTCTAGGCACATAATATATTTAAAAAATTGTATGTATAAAAGAAAAAACACAATATGCAGTAGGAAATGCACAATAAATTGATAGGAGGACAACTGTATGAGTCCGTACCTTTCACGTCTGGAAATGTCAGTTGCCTTACCAATCTGAGCCATTGCAAAACTAGTTAGCTTAGAAGGACACAAAATGATTATAACATGTTAACAACAGAAATCTTCTGTAACAAATTATCACAACAGACGAAGGGAAAAGAAGGTGAATCCTTCCTCTGTTCAGGGCCCACTACTAGCAGCGGTAAATATATCGCAGTGAAACCATTTTAGCATAGCTTTGCTGTGTAAATGCAATCCATAACCCTTATTCCAACCCTTACCATATTTGCAAAGCAGCATACCTTTGCTCGATATATAAGAGTTATATGGGTAAATTACTAAATTTGTTCCTCAAGCGATAAACTTGTGCCTACAAGTCTACCAACATCATCGTCGATGGAGACGTTTGAATAAATAGGTAACAAACATTAAGTATGCCACTTACATCAATGTCCTTGGCCTTTATATTCTTTGGTTTCACCAGGTTTGGATTCTCAATCTCGATAAGACCCTCTGTACCTTTGTGTTTCTGATGACGTCAATAAAGACCGTTTATGATATGATCAAAGAATATAAGCTATGAAGAGCAAGGAATCTGTATGTTTCAGAAAGATGTCGTACTGGTCTTGCAAAATCTTCAGAATCCACTTCCTCTTCTGGTTCCCCCCTTCTGTTATAGACATCCTTTTCATCATGCTGTATTTTGATTACAGATACAAGCAGGGGATATCATAAGCATGTGTTTTGGTTGAACAAAGTTGCTTGGTTACAAGTTAATTGGGCAAATTAAGCAAGGAATTTGGCATGTTCAGCGCGGAAGAGAGAATATAAGCAGATATTGTTCAACAGAAATTAATAATATAGTAGCTTGTTGAAATGAAAAGGGCGCAAACCTTTTTAAAGGTTGTTGGACGGCCCGCTGAAGAACCAGCCGCTGCATTCAATTTCACATGAAAGATATGAGAATTTGTAAAGGAAAAAAAACAAGGCCCAAAGCCCAATTCGACAAGCTCATATTATGACATGAAGAATAACAAAATGTTCCAACAAGCTGTACTTTGTTTATAAATGGGCAGCAGCTACAAGCATCAACTTGCTGTAAAATATTTGGTGTGCTCAACGACAAACTGTTGAACTGTCCCACCTCAGTTTTCTCCTCTCAGTGAAACACATGCACACAATCTTAGGCTCAGGCACATTTGCGAAAAACCAGTCCCACTTCAATTTTCAATCAAAATTAGATGAAGTGCTGACATCTATACATGCTACCTTTTGAACCACACAACAATATCTTACAGAAGAAACACAGCCTTATCAAAGCACATCCCATGACAACACACAATGGATGTCAAAGGGTTTGAGCAAGATGAAATTCAGTTGGGATTTGCTTATCAGCCCATGAACATATACATCCACACGGAGCAAGGCATATACATCCTGCTAATTGAGCAGGATGTATATGTCCATGGGCTGATAAGCAAATTCACACTGTAGCCCATGAACGGTCAACAGCCTGCTAATTGAACAGTAAAACCTCGATTAGAGCATCCCAGCAGTTAGCAGTATCGACATGGATCGACAAGTCAGAAGCATGCAAAAGCACCAGGCTCGCAGTGCCGGAATCCGGATCAAGCAGAAACATAGTACGTACAATGGGAAAATAGCTCCCGCCCCAACCACCCCATCCAATCCCTCCCTTCCCCTCGTCAAACACAAATAACGCTAAACGGCGAACGGCCTGTGCCGCGATCAAACAAGCCAATAACAAGCAACCAAGGCCGCTACGTTCGACCTCCACGTGACGTCGCCGGCCGTGCGATCGATTGAGCAACCGAGGCTGAAAAGGAGCCAGCAAAACCTAAGCGCGCGGAAGGCAACGGCGAGGCGCATTTGGGGAGCGCAGTGCACGTACCAATCTCCTCGGGGGTGGAGAAGGTGCGCTCCCCCGTGGGCTTGTGCTTGAACTTGCCCTTCGCCATGGATGCGTCGGCGCCGGCGGCGATGACAAGCCCTGCGGCTGCTGCTTTCGGCGCGTGGGCTGGGGGCGCTGCCGAGGTGGCCTCTTGGGATTCTGGCCGCTGGGGTTTCGCTTCGCTTTATAGTCTGGTACAGTAGCAAGGAGTTGGGATCCGAACCGACTCGGAACTGGAAGCCACCACCTGCCCGACTGGCTTGGCCGCTACGAATCCTGCGGCCGTAGCTTTTGACGCCCGGAATTGACTATGACTGTTCGTTTCACCGGACACTTTTCTCTCTCTGAATACTAAGTTCAGGATATACTGCAATATTATAAATAGAGTGGAGTTTGAATATAAATAATGTGATAAACGATCTGTTGGACTTAATCTAACAGAAGATGTTTAGTATTCGGCAAATTTAACGAAACATGTGCACCTCTTCTTTTTCGACTTTCAAGCAATCAAATTAGCTTTTTTCTTCACAGTTGGTCGTAAATCCAACTATGTGACATGCAAACTGGCTTGTCTAACTTGGCCTTTGTTTGGTTATTAGGATTATGAGAATCTGATAGCAAAAATCCATAGGTCATTTTAGGGTGGTTTTTATCTTTTAGGAATCCCATGGTGTCTCGATTTTATCTAAAACCCAGATTCTCACAATCCTGTAGGAACCAAACATCGTCTTGGTCGGTTGGTTTTAGTTGCCTTTGCCCATGAATTGGTAGGATAGTTTAGAAATGACAATATGTATTTAATGACAAGCTACATATCTGTAGCGACTTTTGTCAATCTAAGATATGTTGGTTTAGTTATCGACCATGATTATAGATTGTGTGACTGGTAAGATGATGAGTGTCAGGTTGGATCGGGCGATAGGTGCAACATCTTTGCTTGGGGCACATGTTTGGTTGGCATACCAATGCCCCAAGGTGATGCAAAACCAAGATCAAGCTAGGGCCTAGGGCTGTAGGGAATGTGAATGCTTTCTATTTTCTATCGTGCATGGCTTGGTCTCGCACTCTCACTCAGAGCAAGAATTATAAGACCACTTAAGGTTGTCTCCAACCGAAGACCTATACCCATAAATGGGTTACGATGTAGAAACCTAAACACAAAAATTGTCTCCAACTGATGATCCAAACACGCTACCCATTTTGAGTTTGAGGAGAGGATTGGCCTAAAAATGGGTTCGGCCTCTCTGCGAGTTAGAAATGGGTTTTCTGTTGGAGACACCAGTAAATAGGTCTTCACTAATTAACCTAAACAATCAATATGGGTCTCTTGAAATGGCTACTCGGTTGGAGATAGCCTAAGCGGGCTATATGGGTTGCCACATCAGATTTATTGTCAGTTGAAGGGAAGAGGATGGAAGAAAGAAGAGAAGCGGATTGTACACGAGTAGCCAACTATAGCACGGGCTCCAAGAACATTGGTGAGGGGATGTGATGGTGAAGGTGGCCAGATATTAATTAATGGTGAAGCATGTGGATATAGCCCGCTTATTATACAAGGACGCTATTAGTTGTCTATGGATGATGTAGCAAGGAAATAAAGCCCACTCTTGGATATATTATTAACCTTTCTCTTATGCATGTACGTGTCTACACATGTTGAAGCGGTGAATGCAGGGGCGAATCTAGCGTGGGGGCTGGGGGGGGGGTGCTCCAGCACCCTCTACCCCCGCGCGGACAATGGAAACCCCCAAGCACCCCCAACAATATTTATGCATGAACATAGAAGAAAAAGAAGAAAAATGTGAAGAAATAGAAGAGAAAGAGGAGAAGGAAGGAGGAAGAAGAAAATGAGCATCTTCCTAATTTTAAATCCTAGATCCACCACTGGGTGAATGTTCTCCCTCATTAATTGGGTTACCCTTCAACCTCCTTATTAATTACCGCATCTCATCAACTTCGTCACTTCTCTCCGGTGAGCTCCCTTTTTTTCAAGGCGGCTAGCTCCTCTGATTGCCTCCTCTCCGGAATGAGGTGGTAAGATCTAGCGGGATGTACATACTTACGTGACCTTGTCCTCTCTCCATACCCACCAAGATTAATTTTCTATGTCCTTTTGACTTGAAAACAATTAAGGCCCTGTTGGTAGCCTTATATTTTTAAAGTTGTATCGCAATACCATAGTTTCTGCGGATACTAGGATATTTCAGGTCAAATGTTGTTTCGTTGGCATATGTAAAACACAATTTTAGATAGGATGTTTTAGGAAAAACCATAGTATTTTTGGAGTATAGGATACTGCACCTAGGACCAAAGTTTCTCTCCGTTTTGTTCTCCCGTGCCTTTGAGCCCGCGCAGCCCCAACCCCGCGCCTGCACCACGCCTGTCCTTCCTTCACCGGCAGCGCGTCGCCCACCTCTAACTGTACCCGGCCGCCAACCGTCGGTGGCACATGGCCGTCCCGCGCCCCGACCGCAACCCCGGTGGCCCCGTGCCCTAGCGTCCTGCCCTATCGGCTCATCTTCGGCTGCGCCGTCCTGCCCCGACCGCAACCACGGCGGCCCTTCCTTGCCCTCGCCCAGTCGGCGGTGCCCTAGTAGCCTGTGCCCTCGGCCACGGTTTGCGCGGCCACCCCGGTGCCCAATGGCTAGCGCAGCTCCGTGCCGCCTCGCTAGTCCGGCCATGGGCATGGCCGGGGGTGTGCCGCCGTGGTGGGACGCAAGGCGGGTGCCGTTGGAGGTGGGCGGCGTGGTGCTGGTGAAGGACGGCGACGCAGTGCCAGCGAAGGATGAGCATGGCGCGGGCGCAGAGTGCCGGAGCACGCGTGCGCGTCGCTGCTTCCGCTCACGTCCTCCCACAATGCGTCGGCCACCATCCCGTGCCCTCCCACTCAGCAGACAAAACAATCACTCCACACATATCTCAGTGGTTTATATAGTTTTACAGAGTATTGGAATACTATGGTTTTAAAACACTAGGCTTAATAGGCCCTAAAGACTTATTTAGATTGTAAAAACACATTTAGGCCATCGCTGCTAGAGGCCCCAACAAGCTCCTCTCCACACCTCCTCCATAGACACTCTCTTTCTCTCCACAAACCCAAGCTCAAAGAACAAAAAATATTCTTTAACCTTTTCCACCTCTAGCCAGAGGAGGATCTTGAAGATAATGTTAGAATGGACTCTATTTCATCATTTTCCACCCGTACCCCTACCTTCTAAGGTTATATAGCTACATATTTGCAGGGATGTGCTTAGGAAGAAGCTTCATTGTTCTGATAGCGGTAGGAGTGACTCGAGCCCGAACAGCCCCGAGCCCGGAGCCCCAGCGCGAGTCATCCCTGCCTCTAGCTAAAGAGGCCTCGGCACTAGTCTCCTCCACCACCACATGTGAAAGTCCACCACTGCTCTCCTTTGACATGCGGCCCATCCACAATCATCCCTACCCTACGTGAGGCCCCATGGCGACTTCCTCTTCTTCCTACCTCTCAACCTTGGCCATGGCAGCCTCTACCTCAAATCAAATGTATTCCTGTGCAGCTTGTTTGACTGGGAGTAGAATGGTGTGGAATAGGGCAGTTCCATGAAACGAAAGGACCACCTATTTTGTTGGCAACCCCAATTTAAACAAGAGTTCACAAATCTCTCACGTAAATGGGCAGAAAAGGTAAACCGTAAGAATGTAGCCATCTCAATTCCAACCTCAAAAATGATCCCTAATGTAACCGAGCAATAACTGATACAACACTCTATTTATCTTACACTCAGATTGGCAGCTATGACACGGGGCTGTATTTTACAGTTGAAGTTAATGCAAGTATATATCACTGTGTTCAAAACACACAGGCCAGCCAGGGCCCCTGCAAGGTAAAGGGCCACGTTGTTGAGCCCCTTAGTGGATGCTGTTAGAGTTTGTGCTTGACAAGTGCCATTCAATGTTTGAGCAGCTAAATTATGTCCTGTCTTCATCTCCCGTTACTTGGGTTCCAAGAGAAGCTGCTTCCTTCGACTGAGTATCCATGCGGAAGATGAGGTCCATAGACGACATTTTCAGAATCTGGAAGTTGAGGTCCGTAAACAACGTTCTCATTCAGAAACGCCATTTGATTCACCTGGGGCGCTGCTTGATAAACATTTGGAGCACTAACTTGACTAGGGGTGCTAACATGTGCATAGATGTTTGTATTGGTATCCTTCTGATTAGCCTTTTGCTTGCTCCTAGCAGTCCGTTTATTTTCCACAGGGCTGTCTGCAGTCAGCCTAACCATTTGCTGCTGGATTTCATTGAGTGAAGTAGTCGCCGACTTTGATTTGGCACTCTTTTTAGCATCGGAAGCCTTGTACTCAAGACGGTACAAGGCAAGGGAATCAGAAGCATTGATTTCATACTCGTAAAGATGCCAGTTATGGCTGCTCGATGGCTGTGGGTCCATGTAATAGGACTTCTTCAGACCCGCGAAATCTTTCATGACCTGCTTCCTTGATTCATGCCATCCACGGCCATTGTAATCTGGCAATGACCTTTGCTTCCGGTTGCCACTCTCAAATGCTCTTCTTGGAGTGTCAAAGAACAACCATTCTCTAAGAGATTCACCCTCCAGAAGAGATAGATCAAAAAGTTCTGCAACAGTACAGAACAAACAATAAGCACAATGATTGGAGACTATCCGCATCAACTAAACATGCCAGCACTAATACAACCATACTTACCAGGTGCATTCCATGGTGATTTAGAAGTGGCAGCCCCTCCACACACTGGAATACCAACATTCTTTCCTTGGACTTTTGCAATGAGAGCAGTAAACAGTGGCCCATCTTTCAAATCAATTCCTCTTGGTCGCATCACTGGTCTTGTCCCAAGAAGACCATCATCATTCAAAGCCAGACCAGCATGGTAAGGGTTGCAGTAATCACCACAATCTTCTGACCCTCCTACTGGCCTACCACAGTCCCAAAGTGCACATTTTGGCCCCAAATACTGAGAGGGTGATGGCCATATTGTTGTAAGCAAGTCTGACATGTGAACAAAGACATCTCCAGTATTTTGCTCAGAGTTATTCGTGTCAACATATGAATGAGTGGGCAGATCTAATGGCAAATCAAACTGTACATTTTCCAGCTGACCAATCCCATGCAGGCTATTGAACTGATCATCATTAGAACCAGGAAGATCTATTTTGTAATCATCATCACAAAGAAAATCATCAATACTGAGTTCCTGGTCTATATAATACATCTGCAACAAAGGTAAGACAAAGACTCGTTAAAGCTATCAATAGAGATGGTAAAAGTAACATGACCATGACCTATAGGCACCAAACAAATGAGATGGAATGGAACGCACATCACACTATCACAGAACACAGGATGCATGCATATACAGTCATACAGATCAGTGAAATCCAGAAGTGCCACAAAAGTAATATAAAGTATACATATGCTCCTTTGTCATAATGTCAGTTTAAAGCTTATAAGTATTGAATCAGAAACTTAAAAACTCTGACAAGTAATAAATGTGGAAAGTCTGGTTTGAGAGACATCAAGCGAGGCCTAAATATGCAGTTTTCAAGAGCCGATCATTATTTCCGATTTACATCTAGCTTAAATACAAAACAAATACACGGTTATGACTCGTGCTCTTCAGAAGCTTAGACAAATAATACTAGCACACTATTCGCATACATCAACATAATTGTCTGTGCTAGCATACTGAAGTACCACATTCCAGTTCAAACAAGGTCATCACTGGTACTTATATGGAGGTGGCTGCAGTTGGCTTATAGTGCTGGACTGCTGATCTATACTGTCGTCTACATAGAGCATAGCTTTTACTCAACAAAATCAAGGTATATCAAACCAAGTTATTAATATCCTTCATAAAACTGAAAGAGTGAACTCAGCCATGAAATCACATCCATGAAGTACACAAGACACTGCAACCTATGCAAAATTTTAATCGAAATTTTTTTTGCAATCGATAAGCAAAATATGAAGCAAACATTGAACAAACCAACAAGGAAAAGGTCCAAAAGTATCACCAAATAACGATCTGCTACTAAACATAACCAGAGGGAGCAAAATTAATGAATTCTGTGCCAAAAAAAGTAATTACACAACATGATGAGTTCTACTTGACACATTTTTTTGCGATGATATCATATAAGTAATTAAGCATAAGCATCCTATGCATACAGAATCTTTAGAGCTAAATGCTTCAATGAAGCGACTGCATACTGACCGATCACTTGAGGGTTACACAGTACCCAAATAAATCCACATGCTTGGATTCTTGGAACCACGACAGACAACACAAAGTTAGCAATTCATCAACAAAAATATAAAAGTTTCAGAAACAATCCCCTTCACATTATCAGTCATGAAAGAAAGAAAACAGTTTTCAATTTGATCATTGAGAATGCAAATGCTACTATGCTACCTGATCATTGAACATTGCATTAGCAACAGCAGCCACTTCTCCACAATCACCCTCCGCTCCCTGACCTAGAGAGGTCTGCCCTTGAGTAGGGCCCCTAGCCACAATCTCACACTGATGATCGGCATTGGTCATCTGTCTGTCCTGCCCGTGCCCGTGGCTCTGATGAGGAGCTGGCACCTGCAGCGGCGATCGGGGTGCCATGAGCTTACTGGTGGCGTCGTCTTCCTCCTCGGCCACCGCCAGCTGCAGCAGGCGCAGCGTCTCCGACGGTGGATCCGGGACCCCACGGTTGTTCCCCTGTGAGTTCTGCGCCGCGCCACAACAACCAATCAGCACCAATCGCGAAAAGGGGGAGCGGGGAGGGCTAGGGTTCGGGGGACTTGCCTGGAGGGAGGAAGCCGGGGATGGGGCGCTGAGCTCGGAGCGCCACTCGCGAAGCATCTGGTGCACTTGCTCCTCGAGGACGGCGGCGTCGGCGGAGCGGCTCTCCATGCGCGCGGACTGGAGGCCGGAGAACATCTCCTGTAGGTCGTCCACGCGGATCTTGGCTAGGTCGCGGAACTGCCGGTGCCGCGTGGACGAGCGGGAACCCTTGCCCGCCGACGTGATGTGGGTGGCGCCGCCGCCCCCGGCGGCCGCATCTCCCGCCATCGTGCTGATCAAGGCGGCGCTGGTGGCGGGTGCTGGGTTGCGGTGGGGGGCGATTGACTCGGTTCGGTTCGCCTTCTGCTTCTGCCTGCAAGGCTGCAAGGATGTTTTCTCCTTTTCTTTCTCTTAACTTTCCTTTTGTTTTTTAGTTACTCTATATATGGCTATAAAGTTCCCTTTGAGGAAACTGCAAAGTCGAATACTGGGAAGCGCAAAAAAAAAAAATCACTATTATCCGTGTCATATTCGTGATTGATGTCCTTAAAAATCATTAATTATTCAGTCCAGAGAAACAAAATTCTAGAAAATTGCATATACCTACTCGGGGTGACAATCGGGAATTTTTCTACTAAACCTGGCTATTTTAGATAGTTATTTTTATAATTGGAGTCACACAATACACCGTATCGAATAGATTATGAGGAGCACTGATTTATTTAAAAAAACATTTGCGTTTTTTATCGGATAATTGTAGTATATATTTTTAGCATTGCGTCTCAGCTCTTTCTGCTGCTATAGGAACAGTTATTAGAGATGAATGAATCTAAACCAAGGATTCTGATTCTCCAACCTTCCCCAAAAAATTTCTCAAGTTTTAGGCCCGATCCCAATACAAGGAAACAAATTTCTATGCCCAAGCCCAATGTCAGCCCACTTGAGTCTTTTTGCCTTGCCTTGCCTTGCCTTGCCTGGGGTCTCTCGCTCGCTCGCCGGAAGCTAAAGGGACTGTGCCCCATCGTCTGCGTATGCTAACCAAGTGTTAAGAACAAGATTAACGGTGGTGATCTCCTCAAATGAAGATAAAGGAAGAATCCAGAAAATTAGCGGTTACTAATCTCCCCCTAATCGTGATTAGCATATTGTAAACGTGATTAAGTCCGAACAGATGCGATGCCGTCCATTCGCCATGTATAAATATATACATCGTTAATGAGAAATACATAGAGATTCATTCTTTAATTCATTCACTCGATTCCCCTATTCTAAACACGTTATTAAGCATGTAGATTCCAACCATTGAGAAATAAGGCCACAGAGAACTCGACGCAGTGAAGAAATCGACGACCGGCAAAGGAGGAAGACCAACAACAAGGTAAAAGATGCCAATGCTTACCCTTTGCTGTCTCGTCAAGAAGCTCCGTTGCCCCGTCGTCCGTGAGTTCATCCGTGCCTGTCATGACAGAGTGCTTGACGATGACTGCATCGCCTTCATCATCCACCGTTCCATCTTGAGGATGAGCGTCGAGGGCTTCACAGGCGTGTGGCTCCTTGCCCCCCATGGATCTACTCACCGTGGTCCACCTCGTCGTCGAGCACAGCCACCGCCAGTCGTTGCCGCTCCTCCGCCACCACCATCTTCCTCACCAGTGGAGGGCACACCAGTGATGGCGGCGGCACCGGCCTTCACGAACCCATACCCACCAGGCTATTGCCCAGTCCATGGGTACGGGCCTTGTATTCTCCGCGACGTCGGCATCCTCGATGTCACCATCATCGCTACCCTTCACTAGAACGCCGACGCCTCCACCAATCCGCCTGCCCCATCCCCAGTTGGAGGAGAGGATAGACCTCGATGGAGGCCACCGACGCCTGTACCGCCCGGTTTCATCCATCGCCCAACCATGGCAGCATGGACAGGCTGCCCGCTCTTCTTCAAAGATGTCGAGGTCGCCTCCCCGCCGCCTTCTGCTCTCCCGATGCCGTCTCCTGCCCTGCGCACTCCGCGTCACCATGCCGGTGAGGCGGCTGCATGTCGCCCAGGGCTACGTCCTATCCACGACGAAGCCGGCAACCCTCTCAATGACTCCGGGACCGGCAACTTCATCATCTCCTCCGACGAGGAGAGGAAGGACTCCATATCCTAGACGCTACAAGGCACAGGGGGAGGACGGGGACTGGGACGGCGGCGGCGGCTAGATCCATGCTTGCGGCAGCTAGGTGGTTATCGTGGCAGATCTCGCGGCCGCGGTGGTGGATCTGACCAGAGGCAACGTCGGCGGTGGCGACTCATTGGTGGTGGTGGCGAAAATCGAGAGGAGGCGGGGCTGCATGAACAGGCGGCTAGGGTTCCAACCCTAGCCGATGCTTCGCCCCGGCTTTTAAGCCGTCAAGGCGCCGCCGCTGCGGGCCAGGCCATGGGCAGCCGTTCCAGGCTGCGGGCCAAACCATGCGCCACCGCTGCTGGCAGGCCACCCTTAGGGCCCGAAGTAAACTAGGCCACAAGAAGTGCAAAGCCTATTTCTCCTGTTAATTTGTATATATATGTTAGTTTACATATTTTAGCGGTCTTTTTTACATTTTTAACTATAGTATTAGTTATATGTGTTTAAATATGATGTTCCTGTTGTAATATGTAACCATAAATATGTTAATGTAAATATGTGTTTGTGTATATTCTTGTCTTTTATGTATGTTTTTTCACATAAAATGACACTACACAATTAAACTCTCACAATCAATTATATAAGAGTTTCACCAAAACTCTCACACTTTATATATATTTTTGAGTTGTCTTTAGGGTTAAAAGAAAATTTACATTTACGTCATTTGCAAAATTTATATAGCACATGTATCATAAAATTAAATATATCTTATATTATTTTTGAGAAACAACATAAGGTAATAGAGACCATGCCTTTTGAGCATCAATTTAAATTACATATCACTAAAAGGTCTACATTATGTCTCAACATAATGACTACCTATACATGTTATTCTCATAAACTAATATTTGGATACTTGGTCTACTCTCTAATGGAGATTACCTTAATTATGAGATTATACTAATCCATAATTTTTTAAGGACGTAACACCTTCAAGTATCTGGAATTTTAAGATATATAATATTTTGATATTACAACAACACCAATAAAATTTTAGATTTACCACATAAGTAAATTAATAAACCGATGGTTATTGATTGTAGGAAAAATGCAAGGAATCGAAGAATTTGAGAAACTTGCCCCGGAGGCTTTTACCTATCATTACAAAATGGTCCAAAAATAACCGATCCAACGAAATACACTGCATTGCTCTTATCTTATTAAGGGCTTCTATCCATAAAGATCTAAAGAAATAGTATCTTTTGGAAGAAAGTCATCACACTCTGTGGGTTGCATTGCAACAACGTTATAAACAGTAAAATGAATTAATATATCTTAATGCAGACCATGAATGGAATCACCTACGTTTACGAGATTTTAAATCTGTTGCTGATTCCGATCATAAAGTTCATGACATATGCACGAGGTTGAAATTTTGCGATCAAGAACCAACAAATGCAGAAAAGATAAGAAAAACATCATCTACTATGCATCATGCGGATAGGGTATTATGTAATTAATACTGTAAAAAAAACCACCAGGTCTATTCACAGCTTATTCACTCCTGACCTCAGACCGAGAACAATGATGAACTTGTTCTGAAGAATCATCACTTGCGCCTAGTTGGTTCAGCACCGCTGCCTGAAGTTAACAATATATAGAATAAAGCTACGAAGAATAAAAAGAAATTTAGTGGAAATATTCCTCCTGATCGTCGTGGTCGAAATTTCAAAAAAAACCATAGACATAAACAAAATAAGAGGGCACGTGAAAATACACCAATCACAAATGACAAACCGAGACTGTGTCATAAATGTGGTTGCAACACGCATTTCGCAGCCACTTGCCGTCCTCCTAAATATTTGGTATAACTTTATTTAAGGGCACTCCATGATAGAAACAAAAAATAAGATATGAAGCTCACTTCAATCAAGCTACTGAGAAAATGAATGGGGCTGGTTGTTCGTCCTAGGTTCATCATGAATCGCCCAACAACAATGCTATTACTCAGCAGATAGACAACATGATGACTCAATTCAATTCAAGTGACATATGTGGAGATTTAGTTTAGATACCTAAATATGAAATTTGATACCTAATTATCTAGCCTTGTAATAAGATCATAGTTAAAACTCAAAAAATTTAGAGTTTAATCTTATTTGTAAAAATAAGAGTTGTACTAATGTTAGTACAAAACTCATGTATGTCACAATTTTATTATTACGTTGTTTTGGATATCAGGTACTGTATGTATGTATATAAATATAAAATGAATAAAAAATTAATTACTTAATTATTGTCATTATTACAGATGTCTAATGAACACGGTTCACCGTAAGAGAAATTGTGTCTTGTGGATAGTTGCACCACAAACTCTATACTTACTGAGATAAAATATTTCCAAATCTCAGAGAAAAGGAAGTCAATGTTTTAACAATTGCCGGAAGAGAGCCATTGATAGTTGGTTCTGGTAGAGCCATTGTCACTCTCCCAATGGATACTCAAATTGTGATCGAGAATGCTTTATTGTATTCTAATTCAACCCGTACCTTGCTAAATTATAGAGATATTCATAATAATTATATCCACGTGGAAACATATGAAGAAAATAAAGAATACCTTCTTACCAAACCTACTGAATATGGCAAACAAATACGTGAAAAAATTCCAACCCTATAATTTGGACTATATTATACATACATTAAACCAATTGAACATGTTGCATACAAGGTAATTTTTCAAAACGTCGATGCATTTCAAATTTAGCATGATCGACTAGGGCATCCAGGTATCGGGATGATAAGAAAAATTATCACTAATTCTATTGGTCATGATTTGACTTATGCAAAATTTCTCAAATCATCAGATTATGTATGCATTGCATGTGCTACAGAGAAATTGATTTTAAGACCTTTACCTCTTAAAATTTGAGCAGAACCATTTAGATTTTTTGAAAGAATTCAAGGAGATATTTGTGGTCCCATTGAACCATCTCTAGGACCGTTTAGATATTTTATGGTTTTAATTGACGCATCTACAAGCTGGTCACATATGTGCTTATTGTCCACTAGAAACCATGCCTTTGTCAAAATAATGTCTCAAATTATAAAGCTAAATGCACATTATCTTGAACACCCGGATTCAATCAATCTGAATGGACAATGCTGCTGAATTTTTTACCCATGTTTTTAATGATTATTGCATGGTTTTAGGAATTCATGTTCCGCATTCAGTTCCATATCCACACTCAAAATGGTTTGGCAGAAGATTTAATCAAAAGAATAAACCTCGTTGCACGTCCATTACTAATAAATTGTCTTTTGCCTACGTCATGTTGGGGTCATGCAGTTTTACATGCTGTCAATCTACTACGACTAAGACCAGGTGCATATCATAACTCCTCCCCTTTTGAGCTAGCACGAGGGGATCCTCTTAGGATTTTCCACTTGCGTAAATTCGAGTGTACCGTTTACATACCGATATCACCACCATAACGTACCTCTATGAGCCCCCCCACAGAAAGTTAGAGATTTATGTGGGTTACCCGTCGATAATAAAGTATTTATAACCCCTAACCGGTGATCTATTTACGGCCCGGTTCACTGATTGTATTTTTAATGAGGAATATTTTCCGGCATTAGTGGAGAGATTTCAAGTACCAGAAAGGAGAATACCGAGAAATTGATTGGGATGTGAAGTGTATCTACTCCTCAGATCCCCGTACTAAAGAAGTTAAACTTCAAGTTCAGAAAATTATTGGTTTGCAAAATATTGCAAATAATCTGTCTGGTCTTTAATTCCTGCTAGGAACGCGCCTGAAAGAGTAGAAGTACCGAATAAAACCACTCAAAACCCTACTAATAAAAGGGGGAGAAGTAGGGCAACTAATAAGGATTGGTCTCCTGAAAGAAAATAAAGACGGTAAATGCACATCAACAAGAAGTTGATGAAATTTAGTGTGGACATGATACATAACGCTCTTCAAATATGCGCATGGTCGAAGTAGGGATATCGAAAAACCTGAAGACCATAGATACGGAAAATCCTGATGTGTCCTTAACGGTAGATGAACTTGCTACAAACTATATTGAGACTGCCGAAACCTTTGACCGCAAGGCTACTGTTGTCGACACTTATTTCTCTGAACAAGTTACTGACATCTTTAGTAATCCAGATCATAAATCCATGACAGAGTGTAGGAAATGCTCGGATTGGAATCAATTGAAAGAAGCTATTGAAAAAGAGATTGCCTCGCTTTATAAAAAAGAAGTATTCTCGGAAGTGATGCTAACACCTAAAGACACTTTCACTGTAGGATAAAGTGGGTTTTCGTTTGGGATCGAAAAGAAAATAACAAAGTGGTGAGATATAAAGCAAGGCTAGTAGCACAAGGCTTTACGTAAAAACCCGGCATTGATTATACTGAGACATATTTTCCAGAAATGAGTGGCATAACCTTTCGATACTTAATATCACTGGAAGTATAAAATCGTTTATCTTTGCAATTGATGGACGTAGTAACCGCATATTTATATGTGTTACTGGATTCAGAAATTTATGTAAAAGTTCCAGATGGAATAAATGTACCGAATCCATCGGCAAATCGCAACACGTGTTGTGTAAAGTTGAAAAAAGTGATTATATGGCTTAAAACAATCAGAACAAATGTGGTACAATCGATCAAGTGAATTCCTTTCTCTTAAAGGATACACTAAAAATGATGATCACCCGTGTGTTCATTAAGAAATCCTCCACTGGATTTTGTATCATTTCAGTATATGTCAATGATCTTAACATTATTGGAAATGAGAAAGATATAAATGGTGCACGTCATCATCTAAAGACGGAATTTGAGATGAAAGATTTGGGTCAAACCAAATTTTACTTAGGTATTCAACTTGAGCATTTACCTTCAGGAGTTTTTTATATCAATCGACATATATCTAGAAAGTATTAGAAAAGTTCAATATCGATAAAGCATATCCAGCCAAAACTTCTATGGTTGTAAGATCTCTCGATATGAAAAGAAAGATCCTTTCTGACCAAAGTACGAGGGTGAAGAAATTTTGAGATCTGAATTCCCATATCTTAGTGCTATAGGAGCACTTATGTATTTAACAAATAATTTTCGGCCGGACATTGCATTTGCAGTGAATTTACTTACAAGATACGGCGCAACGCCTATCAAAACATCGTTGGGCTGGAATTAAGAATATTTTTAGATATCTTAATGGCACAAGAGATCTTGGTCTCTTCTATAGCAGAAGTCAAGACCCTACTTTAATTGAATATACTGATGCTGGCTATTTATCTGATCCCCGTAATGTCATATCACATACCGGTTTTGTATTTTTACAAGGTAGAATTGCTATCTTTTGAAAATCATCCAAACAAACTTTGGCAGTTAACTCAACTAATTATTCTGAAATTATCGCATTATATGAAGCCTCCAAGGAGTGTGCTTGGCTTCGTAGAACGATAGACCACGTAACTCAGTCATGTGGTATTGGTCCGATTAATTCCCCAACTATTATCTACAAAGATAATGCTGCATGTGTTGTTCAGATGGAAACTAGTTATATAAAGAGTAATATCACAAAATATATTGCTCTAAAATTGTTTTATCCTCATGAGTTACAAAAGAATGGGGAGATAAACATTCTGCAAACTAAGTCTTGAGATAACCTTGGTGATTTATTCACGAAATCATTACCATATTCCACATTTTTGAAATATGTTAAAAGAAATAGGTATAAGATGACTTAGAGATTTGTAGAAATCAGGGGGAGTATCACTCTCCGAAATATAACCCAGTTAACATTATATTATATTCTTTTCTTTTTATGGATTTTTCCCTCAACGAGGTTTTATCATACAAAGTTTTTAATGGGGTAATATCGACATAATAGATGTGTCTTATCATCTATTTTTCCGACAAGGTTTTTTAAGATGATAATACACATAATAGGATAAATATAGAATAGTTTCTTTATTTCTAGATAATGTAAATTAGATATAGATTGATTCGATCGAGGGGAGTGTTAAGAACAAGATTAACGGTGATGATCTCATCAAATGAAGACAAAGGAAGAATCCATAAGATTAGCAGTTACTAATTTCCCCCCTAATCGTGATTAGCATATTGTAAACGTGATTAAGTCCGAACGGACGCGATGCCGTCCGTTCGCCATGTATAAATATATACACTGTTAATGAGAAATACACATAGATTCATTTTCTAATTCGTTCACTGGATTCCCCCTGTTCTAAACACCAAGCAGCGCATCCTCTAAGGATTGTAAAGCCATTTCTAAGAGGTTCACTTTCGTTAAATAACACATCGGTATATTTAATGGCATGGCAAAATAGCTATATAAAGGATAACAGAGATTTGCACAATTATTTTAAAAAATTTGATGTGGTATTTTTGAAAACTATGAAATAAAATTAAACTCTCTATTAGAAATGGGCTAAGAGCAAGACATGCTCTGTTTTCCTCTGACAAGCTTTTGACTAACAAAGTATATAGCGCATCCCTAATTGTCTCCATTTCATAACAAAAGCGACATGTTTTGCAAATTGTCTTTAGTCAAGATAAGTCCTCTCCTACTCTCCTAGGATACTAGAGAAACACCTTGGATTTAAATGGAGCCTTTAGCTTCCATAAGCGTGTGTTCAAATTAGGGATGCCACGTTTAATCAACGCCTCGTATGCATAGATTTGCGCAGAGTCCAATTAAATTCATCATCAACCAGTGTCAGATATAAGTTAGAGATACGTAAGAGCAATTCATTGTACGTTAAGGGTCTGTTTGCTTCGTTAGCTAGTGTAGACACGCTGGCAGTTTGGCCGATCGAGCAACAGATCTGGCAATAAACGAAATCAGTGGCAAAAGATCGGCGAGCTGTGGTGTCAGAAATGAATTAGCGATGGGAATCAAAGCTGCCTAACTTTCCATGGTGCACCAAAGGTCTGGACAAGAAGCAAACGTCAGCCAAACTATGCGCGGTGTGCCACATTTATTGCGTGACGAGGTGTGACTACAAACCAAACATGGCATACTTAGGGCCAATCAAAGAAATGTCTCTAGGATATGTTTGGCTGAGGGTTGCACAACACTTGGGCTATGGTTTCTATTTTTTTCTGGTGATACTATGTAACCTAGGATATTAAATTTAAGCTAATATATCTTACTATTACTAATTGAAGATTTTTTAAGCATTCACGTTAATCCTCACTGGACGCGCTAATAAAAAAAAGATAAATCCTAAAAATTCTCACAAAAATCAGAAACATCCGGCCGTCCATCAGGTAGATCTAATAATAATAGCCATTAGATCTATTATGTTTTCTAAAAAATTACCCATTATGGCATTATGAAAGATGAATTAAAATAATTCCCTAAATTTGCATAAAAATTGCCCACCATGCAATTATAAAAGATGAATTAAAATAACACCCTGAATTTGCATATAAATTACTCACCATGCTATCATGAAATATGAATTAAATAACCTTTAAATTTGCATATAAACTACCCACATTCCATTATGAAATTTAAATTTAATAAACGCTAAAATTGCATATAAATTACCCACCATACCAATATAAAATATTTATTAAAATAACTCATAACTTTGCATTATGAAACATGAATTAAAATAACCTACTATGAAAGACGAATTAAAATAGCCCCTAAATTTGCATATAAATTACACACAATATTTTATAAAAGATGAATTAAAATAATCACATCTAATATTACTAAAGATAAAATAAAATAACATCTAAATTCTAAATTACAAACATATGTTATTATCATAAATAACAAAAATAGACATATATTTCTGAATTATCAATTGCTATCATTATTAAAATTATTTATCAACTTTTAATACATATGTTTACTAAAATTCTAATCCGTATGAAAGCAAAAGTTGATGGATTAGTAGTCATCTAACAGTTAACCAAGCTATATGCGTATAGAATAGTCTTCTAATAAAACACTGGTGAGTCATGTCACCTTGTCTGTACCTAACTGCCGCGCGCGCCTATACATATATACAAAACACGCTAGTGTGTCGGCAATATTTAACACATGCAATGTTTGCTTAAAAAAAATTCACATACATGCCATCATGTTCACGTCATCATGTTGGCGTGGCACGTACATTAGCATCATGTTCACTTGATCAGTCGATGCCACGCATGTCTATTTATAGAGACATCCAGGCGGGGGGGGGGGGGGGTTCCAAACCACGCAGACAATATAGCGCAACAGCACCATCATGGCGCTCACCACCAGCACTAACCAAGCCTTGCTCGACGCTCAGCTAGAGCTCTGGCACACCACCTTTGCTTACATAAAATCCATGGCGCTCAAGTCAGCCTTGGACCTTGGGATCGCCGATGCCATCCACAACCACGGTGGCACTGCCACCCTTCCCCAGATTGCTGCCAAGGCCAAGCTCCACCCATCCAAGATCACCTGCCTGCGTCGCCTCATGCGTGTGCTCACAGCCACGGGCATCTTCAGCGTCAAGCACCTCAACAATGGTGGCGATGGCGAGCTTGCCTACGGGCTCACACCGGCATCTCAGCTCTTGGTTGGCTCCATGAGCCAGTCTCCTTTCATGTCCGTAATATTACACGGGGTTTTCGTGTCCCCTTTCCTTGGCCTCGGCACATGGTTACAGCACGAGTGTTCAGACCCGTCTCTCTTTGAGATGACGCATGGACATAAAACTTGGGATATGAACAAGCACAACCCAGCCTTCGGTACACTCTTCAAACCAGGGGATGGTCTGTGATAGCAGCTTCGTCATGGACATTGCCATCAAGGAGTGCAGCGACGTCTTCCGGGGGCTAATCTCCCTGGTCGACGTCGCTGGAGGGCTTGGCGGGGCGGCCCTGGCCATCTCAACAGCGTTCCCATGTGTCAAGTGCAGTGTGCTTGATCTCCCGGAGGTCACCACCAATGCTCCAAATAGCACCCGTGTGAAGTACATTGCTGGTGACATGTTCGACAGCATTCCGCCGGCAAATGCTGTCTTCCTTAAGGTGAGTTGCGGATACCATTGTAAATATACTAATGTTGGCAATTGATACGGTACACTAAAATAACTCTGAGCCGTCCATTCTGTTAGATCTGAAGGGTTAAAAGAAGGTATTACCTCATAAGGTAATACTTCAAAAATAATTAAAAAAATACTTATTAAATTATAATATAAATAAAAGCGGCATGGGATAATGATTAATAAACAACTGTAACTAACGAATGGCCGGCATCTACGGTGACGTGATCCATCTCTTCCCTCTTCCGATGAAGACGTGATCCATCTGTTTGACGGAGACGTGTTGAACATAATAATTCATCAATAATAAACTTGACTGGTACATATTTGTATTGAACATGTCATATTGTCACCTTTAACAAATGTCATATTGTCACCTTTAACAAATAGTTATTTTTTACTGAACGTCGGCGGCAGTCTTGTACATAAGGTGTGACTTCTAATCTCAATTGCCCTTGCACATGTATGATTTAACAAATGTCGTGGGCTCACAATTTGTTAAACTTGAGTAATAATATGGTACATTTATTTTTTATGTTTATCACCGATTAGTTTATTTTTTAAACTAAAATACGTCAAAAAATATAGAGTAGTAATTATGTTCATCTTCTCTTAATTATATACGTCCAAAAAATATGTTTATCTCCCTTGGCACGGAGATCGCTGAACCAACAGGCACAGCTGCGGATGCGTGGGAGAGAAGTCCGGCCCTTTTTTATATTTAATTCTTTTCCCATTTTAATCTATTATAGTAATTATTTTATTGTCTCTTATTCAATGGTCCAGATTTCTTTAAAATCTTACCTCTCCTAAGAGGTAATTAGTATACCGTAGCATAGCCCACTAATGTTCATTGTTTGACCAAGTTGATCAATGTTTTTTCAGTTCATAATATGTCTAGTTCGTTGTTACTGATGCTATGTTTATTCACCTTTGTTGATCTGCTTTTCAGTAGGTTTTGCATGACTGGGGCGATGCTGATTGTGTCAAGATACTAAGGAATTGTAAGAAAGCTATACCTCCCAGGGATGCAGGGGCAAAGGTTATAATATTGGATATGGTTATAGGAGATGAGTCATCCAACATTAAACACAAAGAGACTCAGGTCCTATTCGATCTCTTCATGATGTTTATCAACGGCGTCGAACGAGACGAGGAAGAGTGGAAGAAGATAATTTTTGAAGCTGGATTCAGTGATTACAAAATCATACCCGTTCTAGGTATTCGATCCATCATCGAGCTCTACCCATAATTGTTTGATGAACAAAATCAAGGTATGTTATTTTGGTGTACACGTTATTGTCATTTGGTTAACTATATCATGGGACGTGTGTCAACTTGTAGTCCAAATAATCGTGTGTGGTGATTATCTACACTGTGCTTGCTTGGATTGTACTGTATTCCTGTCTATGAAATAAATTTCACTTCAATATCAAAAGTTTTGCACTTTCATACTTGTGTTCCAAAACGAATGCGTGGTACACAGGATCAAGGATTTTTTTTCATATGAGTTTGCAGCCTTCTTTCACCACCTGTTCATGCACTTGTGCAAGAGGTATTTCTCGTTGCAAGGCTGATAATAGTCCTATTAATTATCTGAAACCATTATAATAATAGCTTATTTTCATTCAAAAATTATAATAATAGCTTATTTTTGTTCAAAAATTATAATACTAGCTTGTATAGTAATATATGTGCTACATGGTTGGCTACTGGATTGTCTATATTCTTTTTCTCTGCATTCACTTTGTCTCACTTTGTGTCGCAGTATGTGAAAACAAAGACTCATGCATAAGGGTCAACTGCCCCTTCTATTATTTCTATCTCTACAACTTATTAAAGACTACAACTCACCTTCACACGTTCGTTCCGCTCCCCTTCCCTCCGTCTGTCTTTCCACTCCCTCACAACAACTGCCTGGATGACCTTGCGCTCGCATGACCTGACTCCCCGCCCAGCCCCATGCCCTCTCATGTCCTAACACTCCTATTCGTTTCATGTATATTCTTATTCTCAAAATCATGTGTAGTGGAAAGCCAATATCCATCTATTTGCATTGGTAGATATCCCTTTATTTTAGATCATTGGCCATGAAACAAATGGGAGTGCCAAAAGAAACAAACGTTCTCATGGTAACCGAAGCCAAACGTAATTGTGTAACCCAACTTCCGATAGGCGAGCCGCGACCGCTCGCTCAGCTCGCATTGAGCGAGCGATCGACTCCCACGCGTAAATGAGGTGGGCCCAGGTGATGGGCTGGGGTCACTGGCCGCTGCCCGTCTGCCCCGCTCGGAGCGCCCCGCTCCCGCGCGGAAGGGAAGTAGCCCAGGTGAGATTTTTTTCATTTTTTTTCATTTGAGTTTACTTTTTGTTATTATTATTTTTTAAATAATTTTATACAACCATAACTTATCAAGACATTTTATGTAAACATAACTTTATTAGAATAACTTTATCAAAATATAACATATCAGGATAAATTTATGCAATCATAACTTATCACAATAATTTTATGTAAGCATAACTTATCACGATGTTTTATAGAAACATAATTTTATTAGAATAACTTTATCGAAACATAACTTATTAGGATAAGTTTATGCAACCATAATTTTTCACGATAATTTTATGTAAACATAACTTATTATGTATTTTATGTAAACATATTTTTTTTGTTGTTTACTCTAAAATTATATAAAAAAGTTATGACCATAACTTTTGTCCCATCTAAAATTAAATTAGTCAATACATTATGTTAGCATAATTTTATGATCATAACTTTTTACTCTTTTTCAATTTATGTTTACTCTTTTTTATTATCTCTTTTTTTCTTCTTTTTCCTTCTCATGATAATTTTATGCAACCATGTCTTATTATGATATTTCATGAAAACATAAATTTATCAGAATAACATTATGGAAACATAAGTTATCAGAATAACTTTATACAACCATAACTTATCATGGTAACTTTATGGAAACATAACTTATCATGTATTTATATTATATAATTTTTATTACATTGTATATATAAATGTGGTCTAGTTTTGTGGACAAAAATAAAAGAATTGTAAATATGAAATCGGTTTGGTCAGTAGACATCTTAATCAGAAGCTATATAGGAAAAACGAAGTTAAAAACGTTTCGTTTCCATGCATGCAGTGCAACAGTTGAACGAACTGAGTGGAGGAGCCAAAGGGACCCGCGAAGGCAAACTGACTGGAAAAAGCCGCAGAGTGCGCATGGCGCTCGCGACAACGACCTGATGGTGAAAGCGCGCTGTGGATCGTGTGCACGTGAGGCTACCTGTTTGATCGCTCGCGCGAATCAAGCCCGGCGAGCACTCTCGGAATAGGTGCTCCCATTGTGTAATGGGCTAATTCTCTATATGCCATCTAAATTTATACCAGTTCCTTCTATGTCATTGAAAATATAGCGTTTTCTTCTATACCATCGATTTGCATTTTCTGTGCCCTTCTATGCCATTGCCGTTAGTACAGAAACTTTTTCATTCCCTTCCTTGCCATCGCCGTTAGTCCTCCCCCACACATACGCCTGGGAGCCCTCGCTCCATACTCCCGCGGCTCCGTCACCGCCGGCGCCCGGCACCCTCCCGCGTGTCCGTCCTTGCTGGTCTCCCGTGCCTGTTCCGGCCACCTCCGGTTGCTCCGTCCCCACCGGCGCTGACTTGCTTGGCGCTGGACCCGACAGCGTCCCACGCTGCATCTAGGAACGCTCCAAGCTTTCAATCCAAGTCGCGGACGCCATGCACGGGTAGGGCCGGCCGCGGTAGCGCGGGGACGCCGCGCGGGAGGCACATGGCGCTGGTCTGCTCGCCAGGGCGGAGGGCTCAGCCGTGGGAGGACTCGGCGGCGCGCGGCGAGGAGGGCGCGGCCGCGGGAGGCCTTGGCGGCGCGCGGCGCTCGCCGGCGAGGAGGGCACGGCCGCGGGAGGACTCAGCGGCGCGCGGCTCAGCTCTACTAGCCGGCGCGGAGGGCGCGGCCACGCGGCGCGCGACCACGGGAGGACTCGGCGGCGCAGCTCTGCTTGCCGGCGCGGAGGGCGCGGCCGCGCGGCGCGCGACCGCCAAAGGACTCGGGGGGCGCGCGCGCTCGCGCGGTGCGGCCGCGTGGCACGCGACCGGCGGTGGACTCGTCGGCGCTCGGCGTGGCTCTGCTCGCCGATGCGGGAGGGCGCAGCCGCGCGGAGCGGTGGCGCACCGCGGTTCTACTTGCCAGCGCGGGAAGGCACGCCCACGCGCCCACGCGGCGCAAGGTTCACAGGCGCAGAGAGCCGGCAGCACGTGGCGAGGGCGGCAGGTGGCGTTGGGCAAGCGGGGTCGTGCGGCGAGGGCGGCAGGCGGTGTTGGGCAGGCAGCGTTGGCCTAGGTAGCAGCGCGCATGCGTTCGAGCCGGCCGCGGCGGCCTCGTGGGAGGGACTCAGGCCAGACGGACCAAAACTGATGGTGAACGGCGCATCTGACCCTGACCCACATGTCGGTCTCTGTGTTAAGGCTTCAACTATGGTCTAATAAACGGAATGGCATACAGGGGGTAGAAAATATAAATAAAATGGCTTATAAGGGAACGCTGTATTTCTGATGGCATAGAAGGGATGTGTATAAATTTGGATGGCACAGAGGGAATATATCGTTGTGTAATGGTGTGCCAATAAATAATATCATATTTATTTTTAAATGTACTATATGATGACTTTTGGATACTATATTGGTAAAAAAACTATGTAAATATCATTTTATTTTGCTTTTACCTATTTTTTGGATACTATATTCTTCTTTTTAAAAAAACTATGTAAATATCATTTTATTTTGTTAATGGTAATTTAATTATTAATGGTAATTTAATTAAGAATGTCTTATATTTTTGTATTTGTGCAAATCTTTTGAGTAAGATGATGGTCAGATGTCATGTAAAAAACAATGGCATCAACGGACACAGTATTTTGTAAGACAAGCATGTCAATGTGTTCCTGGAAGAGCAGATGGCTGTTGTTTCTCTAACAAGGAACCGAGAAGATATCCTCCGGGATGGAGTCACTTCTTCTAGCAGGACCACCAGCATACGCACCCTAGCTACGCCGGCCATCTTAGGTTATTTTCACCGGTCCACCCATTCCACCGTCCATATTTTAAACTCATATACGTCTATAATGCACGTACAGTACAAAATAATACTTTGGGCCCTCCAATAGGTGCCGCTATGGAGAGCAGCCTGCATATCACCTCCCATATTGTTGTTAACTACTGTGTGTAAAACATCACTGAGGTCATCGCCTAACTCATCCCCGAATCTCTTACAGAGAAAACAATGCAACCCATCCAGGAGGCGCCCAGTGTAAAACAATGTCTTCTTTACTTTTTCAGGCGTAAGGGGTGCTACCAGCTAGAATAATTCTTCTTTTCTAAAACGTTCCTTTGTACATAATCCAAAGCTGAAATATTCGGTTCGTGGGCTGTGATGTAAATAAATTGACAAAGCACTCTTTGATCATTTTGCACATCGTATCTCGATACTCCTGCCTCACTCCTTGGCCATCTACCAGCCCCTTTGTTGTATCCCTTCCTCTGTGGATTGTGGTAAAATTCTGAAAAAAAATTGTGTTATGATCTCCATGCTTGAACCAATTTGCCCATGCTCTTTGTATACTAATAGCAATTTTCTGCTTGTTCAAGTAATAGTTTCAGGCCCATTCCCATCACAAAAACAAATTTCCATGCCCAAGCCCAATGTCAGTCGACTCGAGTCTTTCTGCCTCTCAATGCCGTTCCTCGTTGGCTCGTTTCCGAGTCTCTCTCTCATGTGGTTCTCTGCAGAACCTTGGTAAAGGCCGAGGCCCAACGGAGTAGTGGCGCCCAGTGGTGGCAGGCGAAGGAAAGACCAGGAGTGCACGAGCCCTAGCTCATTCCCTTTGTCAAGAGTTGACTTTTTGATCCATGAGCCGTATGAATGATCAGAGACCATAGATGCGTTAAGCTCATCAAAACCATTCAGTTTGACTAGTCATTGTGTTTCGTTCGGATACCTAATTAACTTAAACCAAACCGTAAAACATCGACCACTGGATATCACTTAGGATTTTTTTCTCCATCGTGTAAAGGGGATCGACCCCTGTCTGAGACGCCCGGCCCTTCCGTTCTTGCGCTGCCCTCTTTCTTTCGGTCTTTGCTCCTGCTTCCGCCGCGGCGCTTGTCCACATCGGCGCCCTTGCTCCTCCACTGCACTCGTCATCTCCGTGCGGGAGTTTGAGCAGTTGTCCAGCTGGTTGAGACCACGATTGCCACCCTCTGCAGCTGTTGGCCGAAGGCAGAGGTCCTGCTCCTACTGTACACTCCGTAGGGAACACGGAACAGAGTAGGAGCAGCAAAAGGAGAGAGTTTGGAGAGGGTGCTGCACCTCCAATCTTGGCCTCCTGGGTAACTGTCAGTGTCCTACATTCATTGTTCCCTAGCCTATCTTGTTTTTAAGTGAGGGTTTGATTCAGTTCCAGGCAGAAGAGCATGCCCTTCTTGGGTATTGAATATTTATTAATCTAAGAATCGGGTTTTTACTGATCGCTGGTTATTCTCACAGCAGTACTTATCTAGATGCATCAACGATTCTGAAAGACCTGTGGTCAGTGGGATTAGAGTCCGAAGCACTCTAGCTTTGACGTTACAATTTTTACGGTAGTTGATAAAAATATTAGCAGTCCATCCGAATTGATCTAACGGTTTAGATATAAACGGTACCAAGATACCGGTATCACACGGTATTAAATTGGTAGGTCCGGTACTGATAATAGTGGGACCAGTATCCATAATTTTTATTATTATTTTTAATTCGTTAAAGGGCAAAAGGGTCCGGTCACCCTGCATGCGTTGCCGCACCCGTCACCTGCCACCAGCTGCCGGACTGACGGCGGGCCCAGGGCCGCCCGCACTCGAGCGCGCGTGCGGCGGCTCTGGCGAGATCCGCGTGCTGCCGCCGCCGCTGATGGTGCCCGTGCACGTGGGGCAGCATCCCGCCGTGTCGCCGCTCTTCGGCCTACACCATGGACTTGGAGCGTCGTCCTGCTCCCTGGTCTCTTTCGCCGCAAGAGGTGGGGACTAGGGAGCGCGACGAGTACTGGGACGGGCGCTTTAGCCACGACAAGGAGGTGGGGAGTGAAGCTGCCGCTTGAGCTCGACAAGGAGGTCGGGAGCACGGCGAGCGCGACGATGTTGGAAACGGCCGGCCCGCTCACCCACGATGCAGCAGGAGTCTCGTTGGGCATGTAGCCATGTACTGGCGCGAGGGGACCCCGGCCGTCGCTGCTCGCCTGATCGCACGAGAGCAGGTGCTGGCCGTATGGGTCCACGTTCTGAGTACCGCTATAGCTGTAGTATGTCTCTTGGTACGCCGGCTGCTGCTCCTCGTCCACGCCAATACGCCATTGCTCACGACAGTGACGGCCGGCCATGCAGATATGGTGGTAAGCCTGTCTATGGCGCCGCTTAGCCGCTGTTCTGCTCAGGACCTCAGGTACGTCTGCTGCATTCAGTGGCTCTCCCTTCTGTTGTGCTCATGACGACGTTGCTGTCCGGCTCCTCTGCTTTCTCACACGAGGATGAGGAAATGATTCACAGGGATGGTGATGACACAATGCAAACGGCAAGGAGAAAATGGCTCACTAGAACATAGAGTAAGGGAGGCAGCGCAGCGGCCAGCGGGGGAGGCCGCGAGGAGGCAGACGGGGGAGGGCAGTGCGCCGGCAGTCCAGGGAGACCGCGCGATGGCCAGCGTGGAGCCGGGGATGCAGCGCGGCAGCAGGGGGGGGGGGGGGGAGGGCGCGACGGCCGGCCTCCTTGCGTGGGCAGCCGGAAAGAAGCCAATACGCGGAAACAGAACACCATAATACCGTTTCTTTATTTAATTTAATTATTCAATAATCCAGCCAATAAAAATTTAAAAGGAGTGGTACCGCCTGGTTTCTGTTGGTATCTTTCCAACCACCGTAAAATATCTCTTTAGTTAAAGGGTGGTGCACATGAGGTACACGAATCCTATCAGTATAGTTGATTGAATTAAGATTTCCCTTTGTACCCACTACCTAGGTTCCTTAGCGTACATGTTTTTTTTTGAGACTATAAATACATATATACTAGGAAAATTTAGACCTGAGCAAATGTGTTGCTCTCTGTTCCAGTTTCAGCAGAGATGGTGGTTGTCGGAGCGTGTGTGCTCTGGTCGGGTGACGGAATGCACCAGCCCGAATCCTAAGTACTAAGAGTAGTTAGGGGGAGCGATCGTTGTTAGCTATGTCAATGGTGGCGCGATGGAGACACGAGGATTTAGAGTGGTTCGGACCGCCGGAGCGTAATACCCTACGTCCACTGTTGGTGTGTTCTTGTATTGCTGTCTGTAGGAGAAGACGGATGAGGTTGTGAGCTTGTGCTTGTGAGGAGTGTGTATTGTCTCGATGGTGAAGACTATCTGTGTCGTGAAGACCCCCTCTATCGTCTCGTATGCCTCCCCCTTTTATAGCCCAAGGGGGGGCACGCACATGGTGGCCGGGTCCCGACAGGTGGTCCCGGCCCACTTTCTCTATGCTACAGTTCTATCCTGCACTAACTTGGTGCCCTACGCTCCTTCTGGCGGAGGTCAGGTCACTCCAGCGGACCCTCTGTTGTCATGTCGCGTGCTCCTCGTAGCGGCAACCGTTGACTCACATGTCTTGTACCTGCACAACTGACACGGCCCGGCGTGGCCCGGAAGGTGCGCCACGCCGTCCTGGTTTACACCGTCCTGTTCCATCAACCGCTGAACCCGGCGGAGGGGCTTCAGTGGCAGAGGAGGCAGGCGGCGTGTCGACGTGACATTACGGAGCGCTCACATCGGTGCTACAGTGCTGCTACCTAGTATTAGGCTGAGCGCGGTCGTCGCGCGTAGCGCAGCTCATGATGAGCACAATGTACTTGTTTATTCGGTATAAACCCCAACGTCACTGCCGTCGCGCCTCGGTAAGGCGCGCCCTTTAGTATAGTCGCCGTCGCCTGCGCGCGGGGTGTCAGCGGGTGTCAGGGCATGCCCGTCCGTCAGCGGGTAATGGGGCGCGCCCGTCTGACAGCGGCGGTGTCAGCGGGTGTCATGGCACGCCCGTCCGTCAGCGGGTAACGGGGCACGCCCGTCTGACAGCGGCGGTGTCAGCGGGCAACGGGCCACGCTCGCCTGCCCGCAATTAATGCAGCAGGCGGGCGAGGCCCCTGGCCGAAGACTCCGCCGCGCGTCCTGTGGGCACGTGGCGGCCCCGGACCATCCCGCACCGGGGGTAGGTGTACGTGGTAGCTTGCGGCTCCACCCCCCGAGTGCGCTAGCTCCGGACCTCCGAGCGGTCCGGACCTCCGAGTGGTCCGGACCTGGCCTTCCCTTGAGGGGCATCTCGCGCGGTTGGGAGAGGCTCGGCCCAGTTCTTATAAGGGGTAGGCCAGACCCGCCTGTACGTGGTCTTGGGCCCTTTCTTTTACTGCGATACTTGCCGATACTGGTGATCCTGCCGAGTATAGGCAAGTCAGCCCTTGTACTGCCCAAGGGAATAAACTCAGCTTGTCAGGTTGCGTGGAGCCTTATTAAAGACTGTATTTAGACTTTGTCTAGTATAAGCGGGTACCCGGTTAGCTGGGTACCGACAGTGGCCCCTGGGCCCACCTCTGGCGAGTTTTCGAACCTGAGGTGAGCCCATCAGCGCTTATTACTCAAGCCACAGGGAGCCATGTGCGGTTTTCGGCCCCTGGCTGTTAAGCACCTAGTTGGGCAGGGCCACCCACTTGATCCTAGGTCGAGACTTGACTCTCCTGACCCTGCTGAGGGCTCGGCGCGCCCGATCTTTCCGAGGGAATACACCTCGCCCGACTCTGATGAGAGTCTGGCGCGCCCGACCTCTCCAGAAGTCCGCCTCGCCCGACCTTGGAGGGGGCCCAGTTCACCCGACCCCGCGGGAGCCCGGCTCGCCCGACCCCGCGAGTTGGCCCAACAGGCCCCTCACGATCTGGGAGCGCCTGATCGTGGGAATCTCTCGGGGAACGAGGGGGCAGGCCCGCGCCGAGAACCGCAGCGGCGGTTCGCCTCCCCTTCTTTCTGCAATTAAGGCGGGGGCAGACGGTTACGTGGGCAGCTGTGTGTAAAGCCGAGAGGCAGGGGCCCCATGCGTTGCGTTGAGGCGCGCGTCCGCGGGCGGCCGCCGGTTTGCCTCCCAGCTCCACTCGCTATTTTACCCGCCTGTCATGATTTGCGTCCTCGGGCCCCTGCTGTCATAGACCTGGGGGTCCGCGGGTGCGTCCGTGCGCGTGCACGCCTTAGTCCCGCGGCTCGCGGAGGATTGGGAGCGACGGTCAAATAGGGTCCTTAACCCTTGGTCAAGCACACCCTTCCAACCATTTGCCTTTGCATCCCACGCATCCGCCGCCGTGCTTCGTTTCCCTCGCAGCAGAGTTCTCGCTTCTCGCCGGCGGTGCTTTTCCTCCCAGCGGTTCCGGTAGCCCGGCGAACACGGCGAAGAAGTGCGCTCCTGGTGGTCCAACGGCGGGGGATGCCTCGCGGGCCCGGACCCCGACCGAGGGGCCTGCACCAGGGGCGGCCCCATCTGCTCAGCCCCGGGTCCCGGGTGGTCCGACGCTAGGGGGCGCCACGGGGGCCGAGGCCGCGCCCCGAGAGCCTGCCGGGAGGGCGGTCCCGGACGCGCAGTCCCAGGCACCAGGTGGTCCGATGTCGGTAGGCGTCGTGGCCCAAGGACCTGTGCCGAGGGCGGCTTCTGATGCGCGGCCCTCAGAGCCTTCCTCGCCCGGCGCCCGGATGGCTGGCTCCAGGTCCCCGCCCCCTGCCGAGGGGGAACTGGAGGAGGTTCTGGGTAGGCCGCTCCTGCCCCAGCCAGGTGGAGTTTCTCTCCCCCGTGTGCTGCATCGGACGCACCAGGCCCTGGACGACGCCCAGGAGGCGTTCCGGCTGGAATGGGCGCGGCTGCAGCGGGAGCGTGAGCGCCTGGACGGCTGGCAGGCCCGTCTGGGAGAGCGGATCGAAGCCGCCACCACTCAGCACACCCGGGCCCGCGCGGAGCTTTCCACTGCCCGCATAGGGCTCGACGCCGACCGTGCGGCCTATCATAAGGACCTGCAGAGGCTCGTCAACCGAGAGCTCGCGGTCGGGGTCCGAGAAAAGCAGGTTGAGGTGGGCGAGGCGCAGTTGAAGCTCGACCGAGCCAAGCTGGAATCTGCGCAGAAAGGCATGGAGCAGCGTTGGCAAGAGCTGGTGGAAGTGTCCGAGAGGCAGGCCGCCATCAGCGCGGGGCTCGACAAGGTGAAGTCGGGGCTTGTCGAGCGCGAGGCAGCAGTTAAGGCCCGCGAGGACTCCGTTGCCCAGCGCGAGGCGGCGGCCAAGACCCTCAAAGAATCCGCCGCCCGCCAGGCTGCTACGCTCAAGATACGAGAGGATTGGGTGAAGTCCAGGGAGGCAGAGCTCGCGGACCAGGAGAAGCAATTGCTGGTCGAGCGGGCCGCCCTGGAGCAGCTGAAGTAGGATGTTGCCTAGCAGGCGGTGGCGGAGGATCGGGAGCAGATGCGCGCCGGCTTCCAACGCATCACCGACTGGGCCGGTGAGGTGAGCTCGGCTCTGGTGCCGCTCGAACTAAGTCCGATCCTGGTGACAGAGCCGCCGTCCACCATTGCGGACGCCCTCCCCGTCCTTGACTCTGCTGTGGAGCGGCTCCGGCGCCTGGACTTACTAGCTCAGCTGCATCCTGGAGCGCTGTCGGCCAGTAAAAGCCATGCCGAAAGGCTTTACCGACCAGCGTGCGGGACCCTGAATGATTCCCGCACTCGCCTCCATGGATCTCCGCAAGTAAATCGCGGCCCTCCTCCCGGGTTATGCATCGCATGAGGATGCCATTGGCGCCCCGCCGGTAGAGATCCCCTTCTACTAGCGTGTAGCGTTTAGCCAATCGCACTATGCGCTCAGCAGACACACGTTCTTCGGGAAGGATTTTGTCCTTCAGGTAGTCCCGGATCTCGGAGATCCATGCATCGGGACTGCCCTGAGCCATTGGATGTGTCCCTGATGACATGCCGGGGTCATCAGTCCACACGATCCTTGGTGGACTCCAGAGGTGGAGGACCACCGGGACTGCTAGCTTCGAGGTGCTAGTTCTGCCCCCTTCGCCCAGTTCGGCTGGCTGGGCGGTTGGTCTCAGCAGCTGTCTTTCGAAGACGCCCTCGGGCACTGGGCCCCAAGCCGATGCCCTCGCAGAGAGGTCATCTGCCACTGAGTTGAGGTTTCTGGGAACGTGCTGCAGTTCCAGGACCTCGAAGTCCTTCTCGAGCTCCCTCACTCGCATGAGGTATGCTGCAAGCTGGGGGTTATTGCAGCAGCACTCCCCCCGGACCTGTCTGATCACTAACTGGGAATCCCCCTTAACTAGGAGCTGCTTGATTCCTAGTGACTGGGCGACCATGAGCCCGAAGATCAAGCCTTCGAATTCCGCCATGTTGTTAGTGGCTTTGAATTCGAAGCGTACTATGTACTTTACCTAATCCCCGTTCGGGTCCATGAGGACCACGACTGCTCCGGACCCTTTTTCGCGGGCGGACCCGTCGAAGAAGAGAGTCCAGTGCGGCTCGGTGAAAACCCGGATGGTCCTGTCTGGCCGTGAAGGTCCCGCCTCAGCTTGCGGACCTCCAGATTCTGTGGTGGTGGGAGTCCACTCTGCGATGAAGTCGGCCAGGATCTGGCTCTTGGTAGCGCTGCGGGGCTGGAAGTCGAGTTAGAACTCTGCCAGCTCCGCTGCCCATTTGGCAATATTCCCAGTGGCGTTGGAATTGCGCAGGATCGCTCTTAGCGGGTAAGAGGTCACCACGACAACCTTATGCGCCTGGAAATAATGGCGCAACTTTCTGGAAGCAATGAGTAACGCGTAGGCGAACTTGTGAGCTTCCAGATATCTGGCCTTTGCCCCGTGGAGGACCTTACTGACGTAATATACTGGCTTCTGGGTGGTCCGGACCTTAGTGGTAGGTCCGGGGCCACCTACCTCTTCCAGGCTGGCCCCCTGGGCGGCTTGCCCTCCTGTTTCTGGTGGTTTGCTGCCTTGGCGGGGCAGTGTGTCAGCTGGACTTCCAGTTTCGTAGCCAGCTGCAGCTTCTGTGGTGGGCGGACCACCACCTTCCACTTGGGGCACCCTGGTGTCTCCCTCGTGGGAATGCACTGGTCGCTCAGCAACCAGGACCATGCTTACTACCTCGGATGTCGCTGCGAGGTAGAGGAACAGGGTCTCACCAGGCTCTGGCGCCACTAAAAAGGGCAGAGTGGTGAGATGCTGCTTCAACTCCTGGAAGGCTTGTTCAGCCTCTTCGGTCCATATGAATGGTCCAGAGTTCCTCAAAAGCTTGAAGAAGGGCAGGGCTCTCTCGGCTAGCCTTGAGATAAATCGGCTGAGGGCTGCCAAGGACCCGGTGAGTTTCTGGAGGTCCTTGATGCAGGCCGGCGGCCGCATAGCCTCGATTGCCCTGATCTTGGTTGGGTTTGCCTCAATGCCCCGATGTGACACTAGGAAACCCAACGGTTTACCAGCCGAGACGCCAAAGACGCATTTCTCGGGGTTCAGCTTCGTGCGCGTTGTGCGCAGTCTGTCGAAAACAAGGGCTAGGTCTTCCATCAAGGTCGACCCTACCTTGGTCTTGACAACGATGTCGTCGACATAGACCTCTACTATGTTTCTGATCAGGTCACGGAACGTGAAGTTCATGGCACGCAGAAACGTAGGTAAAGCATTCCTCAGACCATACGGCATTACAACGTAACAGTACAAACCATCTACTGTTACAAAGGCTGTATGCCTCTTATCCTCCTCATTCATCTGGATCTGATGGAATCCAGAGTACGCATCCAAAAAAGACAAAAGTTCACACCCGGAGGTGGAATCTACTATCTGGTCTATGCGTGAGAGGGGATAAGGGTCCGGAGGACATACCTTGTTGAGGCTGGTGTAGTCGATACACATCCGAAGCTTCCCGTTCGCCTTAGGGACTACCACCGGGTTGGCCAGCCACTCGGGGTGATGTACCTCCTCGATGAAGCCCGCGTCCAGGAGCTTCCGGACCTCCTGACGGATGAAGTCCTGGCGCTCCACGGACTGCCACCGTGGCTTTTGCCGCACCGGCTTGGCGTCCGGGCCGATCTTCAGACGGTGCTCGATCACTTCCCTAGGGATCCCAGGCATCTGTGACGGTTCCCAGGCGAACACGTCAACATTTGCCCAGAGGAAAGCAATGAGCGCGTCTTCCTATTTCTCTCCCAGATTCCCCGCGATGCGGGTGGTCTGGGAGGCTTCCGCCCCGATCTGGACGGCCTTGACTGGCACATCCTCTGGGTCGGATGGGCGTACCTTGGGCACTTCGGCTCCTTAGCAGGAACCTTGGTCCGAGAGGTCGAGGGGTCGTCCCCCACAGGATTCGCTGCGTCGGCAGCGAGAGCATGGAGCTTCTCTACCGCGGCGACCGTAGCAAGGCGGTCCCTCGGCACGGTGAGAACACCCGCCGGGGATGGCATCTTCACGACCAAGTACCCGTAATGGGCCACGGCCATGAAGCGGTAAAGCGCCGGTCTACCAAGGATGGCGTTGAACGGCAGGTTGACTTCCGCGACATCGAACTGGACGTTCTCTGTGCGGAAGTTCTCCGGGGTCCCGAATGTGACCGGGAGGTCGATCTTCCCTTTCGGGTAGATCGGTAACGGACCCACGCCGGAGAATGGGCGCGTCGGAGCCAGGCGTGGCTCTGGAATCTGCAGCTGTTTGAAAGCTGCGTGGCTGATGATGTTGAGGGCGGCTCCGCCGTCGATCAACACGTGGTAGAGCCGTATGTTGGCAACCACCGGCGACGTGATGATCGGCAGCACGCCAGCCCCAGCCATGTTCTCCGGGCAGTCGGCCGGCCCGAAGGAGATGGTGGTGTCTCTCCACTTGTGGTGTGGAGCCACCCTGGGGACACTCGGCCTGACCGAGAGGACCGGCGTAGGGCCTTCACGTCTCACCGGGATGAGACCTCCCAGCTTCCGCCGTACATGACGTACATCCTCTTGCGACGTTCGTTGTCGCTGGATTCAGAGTCGGAGTGGGCTAGAGCATAGACGCTCTTGAGCTCCCGCTCCGGGGGCTGGTAGCTCATCTCCTTGCCACCAGCGGTGGCCCCGCCGTCGCTGGTAGCCTTCGCCTTGCCAGGGCGCTGGCGTGCGGGCGAGTCGTCCTTGGCCGGACGCTCGCGGCGCTCACTGAGACGCCGCTGCACGAGCTTCTGTATCTCGCGACAGTTGGCGGCCCTGTGGCCGCAGTTGGGGTGAACAGGGCATGAGCCGCCACTGTTCTGCGCCTGTTGCCTTGGGCGCTTTCCGCGGGCGTCGCGGCCACCCGGCGCTGCCACGGCGACAGAGGCCCCCTCCAGGAACCTCTCAGGGCGTCGGCCCTTCTTCTTTTTCTTGCCGCTCTCTCGGGCAGCACCGGCAGAGGCGCTTGGCTGGGCAGCCTTGTCCTGCTGTGGGGAGTGCCATGCACGCCCCTCAGCGGCCTTGGCGCACTTGTCCGCCAGTGCGTACAAGGTGGCGACGTCCTGCACTTGGCGGGTCGCCAGCTTCTCCAGCATCTTCTCATCACGGACGCCTTGCCGGAAGGCAGTGATGATGGACGCATCGGAGATGCGGGGTATGGTCCCTCGCACCTTGGCGAAGCGGGTGATAAACGCCCGGAGGGTTTCCCCGGGCTCCTGACGTACAGCATGGAGGTGGGCCTCCACACCGTACTGTTGGCATGCACTTGCGAAGTTCGCTAGGAACTGAGTGCAAAGCTCCCCCCAGGATCGGATTGACCCGGGGGAGAGGTTCATGAGCCAAGTCCGGGCCGGCCCAGACAAGGCAACATGGAAGTATGACGCCATGACGGCGTCGTCCCCGCCAGCCGCTGTGATAGCAGTGACGTACACCTGCAGGAACTCTGACGGGTTGGTGGTCCCGTCGTACTTTTCCGGCAGATGCGGCCGGAACTTCGGCGGCCAGCGCGTGGAGCGGAGACTGTCCGCGAGCGCAGCGCAGCCAACTCCAGCCGAAATGACCCCCGGCGGTGTCTGCATGCCAGCCGGGGGCTACAAGTAAGCCGGGGGCTTAGGTGCTGCAGCGGCAAACGCAGCGTCAAGGTTTTTGCCCTTGGCGGCGTTTGGCTGCACCCGTGGTTGCTCCACGGTGGTATGGGTGCCTGCTCGCCGGCGGTTGAGCTCGGCTCGCAGGTCTTCCGTCTGCGCGCTCCTCACTGTGGGGGAACGCACGGACGTTGCCGCATCGTGCTGCCTGCGGCGGTTCGACCTCCCCCCGTTGCTGGGAGGGAGTCGTGATCCGGCCCTAGTCGGGCCAGGGGTGACTTCGGCAAGGTGGATCAGACGATCCACATCGCTCAGCCACTACGCCAGGGCGCTAGGAGAGGCTGCCGCCCCCGGGGGGTTACGGAGCAGCTCCCTGGCCGCGGCAAGTAGGCCGCTGGCAGCAGCGGGGTTCGCCGCGGCGGCGTTTGCCGCTACGACGCTTGCTATCGCGGTGTTCGCAGCAGCGGCGCCCCCCGCGGGGCGTCGAGGGGCCCGCGCCGTCCGTGCCGCACCCTCAGAACCGTGGAAGGAGGCCTGCGACCCGGTTGAGGCCACCTCCTCCGTTGCGGCCGTATTCTCGTGGATGTCGCAAATGCGAACCATCATGCCGAGGGAGATGATGCTAACTGACGCGTCCCCCTACCTGGCGCGCCACGTGTCGGAGCGTGTGTGTTCCGGTCGGGTGGCGGAATGCACCCGCCCGAATCCTAAGTACTAAGAGTAGTTAGGGGGAGCGATCATTGTTAGCTATGTCAATGGTGGCGCGATGGAGACACGAGGATTTAGAGTGGTTCGTGCCGCCGAAGCGTAATACCCTACGTCCACTGTGGATGTGTTCTTGTATTGCTGTCTGTAGGAGAAGACGGATGAGGTTGTGAGCTTGTGCTTGTGAGGAGTGTGTATTGTCTCGATGGTGAAGACTATCTGTGTCGTGAAGACCCCCTCTATCGTCTCGTATGCCTCCCCATTTTATAGCCCAAGGGGGGGCACGCACATGGTGGCCAGGCCCCGACAGGTGGTCCCGGCCCACTTTCTCTATGCTAGAGTTCTATCCTGCACTGACTTGGTGCCCTACGCTCCTTCTGGCGGAGGTCAGGTCACTCCAGCGGACCCTCTGTTGTCATGTCGCGTGCTCCTCGTAGCGGCAACCGTTGACTCCCATGTCTTGTACCTGCACAACTGACGCGGCCCGGCGTGGCCCGGAAGGTGCGCTATGCCGTCCTGGTTTACACCGTCCTGTTCCATCAACCGCTGAACCCGGCGGAGGGGCTTCAGTGGCACATGAGGCAGGCGGCGTGCCGACGTGACATTACGGAGCGCTCACAGCGGTGCTACAGTGCTACTACCTAGTATTAGGCTGAGCGCGGTCGTCGCGCGTGGCGCAGCTCATGATGAGCACAGTGTACTTGTTTATTCGGTATAAACCCCAACGTCCGGTGAGGAAGTTGACTGTATGCCCCGTCATTGCCGTCGCGCCTCGGTAAGGCGCGCCCTTTAATATAGTCGCTGTCGCCTACCCGTGGGGTGTCAGCGGGTGTCAGGGCACGCCCGTCCGTCAGCGGGTAACGGGGAACGCCCGTCTGACAGCGGCGGTGTCAGCGGGCAACGGGCCACGCTCGCCTGCCCGCAATTAATGCAGCAGGCGGGCGAGGCCCCTGGCCGAAGACTCCGCCGCGCGTCCTGTGGGCACGTGGCGGCCCCGGACCATCCCGCACCGGGGGTAGGTGTACGCGGTACCTTGCGGCTCCACCCCCCGAGTGCGCTAGCTCCGGACCTCCGAGCGGTCTAGACCTCCGAGTGGTCCGGACCTGGCCTTCCCTTGAGGGGCATCTCGCGCGGTTGGGAGAGGCTCGGCCCAGTTCTTATAAGGGGTAGGCCAGACCCGTCTGTACGTGGTCTTGGGCCCTTTCCTTTACTGCGATACTTGCCGATACTGGTGATCCTGCCGAGTATAGGCAAGTCAGCCCTTGTACTGCCCAAGGGAATAAACCAAGCTTGTCAGGCTACGTGGAGCCTTATTAAGGACTGTATTTAGATTTTGTCTAGTATAAGCGGGTACCCGGTTAGTTGGGTACCGACAGTGGTACTCCGCATTAAATAGCTAGAGGGGTAGCAGCGGAGGCAGCATTTAAATAGTGACTGGTCACATTTGGTTCGTTGTTTCTAGCTTAGCTGTGGCGGTATGAATTAAGTGAGTGCTAGGAAAAAAAAATAGTATACCACTTCATATATGTAGCTTCAACCTTGTAGTGTATATAGGACGAGTTGTTGTTAACTGCGTTAAAACATCATCCACCAAGACCACGGCATCCCAGAATCTCTTATATACAGGAAAAACCACGCAACCCCTGGTGCTTTGAGGTTTAAGTGTTAAACAAGGCCTTCTTTACTTCGTTAGGCTTAAAGGGTGCCAGGAGCTAAAAAAATTCGTCCTCTAAAACCTTTCTTTGTGCATAATCCAAAGCTGAAATATTCGGTTCCCGGGCATGTGATGTGCTAAATAAATTGACAAAGTACTCTTTGATCATTTTGTGCATCGTATCTCTATCCTCCTGCTTCACTCCTTTACCATCTACCAGCCCCTTTGTTGTATCCCTTCCTCTGTGGTTTGTGGTAAAATTCTCAAAAAAAAAATTGTGTTATGATCTCCATGCTTCAACCAATTTGCCTGTGCTCTTTGTATACTAATAACATTATTTTGCCTGTTCAAGTAATAGTTTCAGGCCCAATCCCATCACAAAGAAACAGATTTCCATGCCCAAGCCCAATGTCAGTACACTTGAGTCTTTCTTCTTTTCATTGCTGTTCCTTGTCTCCCGGTCTCTCTCATGTTCTCTGTTCTCAGACTGGTAAAGGCAGAGGCCCAGTTGGCTAACTCTCTACACGCGGTCATTCTCGCGCATGAACCACTAGGCGGCGCCGGTGCGGCGCTAGGCCGCTAGCATAGAGCACGTGCGCAGGGCTTCAACCTTGAGAATTTGATGGACTCGATCCCTAATATCCCAGCTCCCCATATGCACACTTGTGTGACGAGATGCAAGGGTCGCTTTCTCGAGGAACATGTGCTCACCCACTTTGTATATAATTACTATATTTATGTCCTAAATTAATTTGGTTTATTACTCCATATATGTATTCAATATGTGTTTAGATTCATCAACATCTATATAAATATGGACGGACAAAAATATAGTTGGAACCCGATACAATTTTAGAATGGGGGGAGTAGTATACTCTAACAACGCAGGAATTGTTTCATCTGCGTATGCCAACCAACCTCTGAGTCTTGTAAGGCCATTTCGAGGAGATTCATTTTCGTTAAATATTATGACACACATTAGTATATTTGGTAACATAGCAAAATAGCTATATAAATAGATAAAAGAGAGTTACGTCTAGATAAAACTCATGATACACAATTATTTGTACAAATTTTGATATGGTACTCTTGGAAACCGCAAAATAAAACTCTCTGCTAGTAATGGCCCAAGGGCAAGACACACTTTATCTTCTTAGAACAGGCTTTTGACTAACAATGTATAGTAGTGCATACCTAATTGTCTCCATTTCATAGAAAAAACATGTTTAACGTTTTTCTATCCTATCAATTGCATTTGGCCAAATTGCCTTTAGTCAAGATAGCTCCTCTCCTAATATATATACTAGAGAAACACGTTGGATTTAAGTGGAGCCTTTAGCTTCCAATTAAATTCAGCACCAACCAATTACGGCCAATCAAAGAAACGCCGCCAGGATGGAAGCAGTATTGCAGGCTTGCAGCAGGACTTGTTGCCGCCGCACGTGGGTCACGCACTGTGCGGGCCCACGTGGCAAGGACTTACGTCCCGTTGTAGTATGGCAGCGGAGACTCGTCCCTTCAAGATATGTTTAGCTGAGGGCTGCACAACACTTCAGCAATGGTTACTTTATCTTTTCCTTGTGATACTATGTAACCGAGGAAATATATAGTCATCTAACAGTTAGCTAACTAAAGTGTCACAAGATGTCTGGCGTACGCGGTTACTGCTAAAGATTAAAATCTTCACGTGGTACTTTAAAAGAGAGGTTTTGTTAACTAAAGATAATCTCAGTAGGAGAAATTGGAGGGGGGACAATAGTTGTGGTTTTTGTTCCAGACCTGAAACAATTCAACATCTCTTTTTCGAGTGTTCTTATGCCAAATTCATGTGGCGCATGGGCCATATAGCCTTAGGTATTGCTCCACCTTTAGAGACTAATGATCTTTTTGGAACTTGGTCTCATCTTGGAAGGAATAATCAGAATAACCTATTTCTGTTGGGAGATGTAGGGGTTTGTTGGGCTTTATGATTGTCAAGAAATAAAGTTGTTTTTAAGAAAAGTCGACCGAAATCTTTTTTGTTTCGTTCATGGGCTAAGTTGCAGCAAAATGAAGAGCGAACCCAAGTTATTGTTGAATGTTGTCGTCAAGTGGAGACGGTAGCTCTACAAGTGTTCGCGTATTTTGTCTGGCCATATATGGCTAGGATATCATTTTGATTCTAAAACTCTGATCAACTTAATTTGGTGTTATACTTTGTCTGTAATAATTTTGGTCTGATTCTCTCTTTGGAGGGATCAAACCGGAAACTAAGTTTCCATTATTAAAAAAGCTAAGCTATATATGTGTGTAGCTAGTTATTTTACGACCATATCAGCTTATGGATCGCCTTGTTAAACGCCTAACGCATAGAATAGTCTTTTTATGATATAATAAACAGAACACTGATGAGTCATGTCACCTTGTCTGTACCTACTACCGCGCCTAACATATACAAAATGCTAGTGTCGGCAACATTTAAGTAACACATGCAATATTTGGTTAAAAAGGATTCACATGCCATCATCATATTTCACTGCATCATGTTGGTACAGTGGCACGTACATGTTCCCTTCGTTCATCAGTCGTCAGTCGATGCCACGGCATGTGTCTATTTATAGGGACATCAGGCGGGTTCTAAACCACACAGACGAACACACAACAGCGCCATGGCGCTCACCACGAGCACTAACCAAGCCTTGCTCGACGCTCAGCTAGAGCTCTGGCACACCACCTTTGCTTACATGAAATCCATGGCGCTCAAGTCAGCCTTGGACCTTGGGATCGCCGACGCCATCCACAACCACGGTGGCACTGCCACCCTTCCCCAGATTGCTGCCAAGGCCAAGCTCCACCCATCCAAGATCACCTGCCTGCATCGCCTCATGCGTGTGCTCACAGCCACGGGCATCTTCAGCGTCAAGCACCTCAACAATGGTGGCGATGGCGAGCTTGCCTACGGGCTCACACCGGCATCTCAGCTCTTGGTTGGCTCCATGAGCCAGTCTCCTTTCATGTCCGTAATATTACACGGGGTTTTCGTGTCCCCTTTCCTTGGCCTCGGCACATGGTTACAGCACGAGTGTTCAGACCCGTCTCTCTTTGAGATGACGCATGGACATAAAACTTGGGATATGAACAAGCACAACCCAGCCTTCGGTGAGCTCTTCAACCAGGGGATGGTCAGCGACAGCAGCTTCATCATGGACATTGTCGTCAAGGAGTGCGGTGATGTCTTCCAAGGGCTAAGCTCCCTGGTCGACGTCGCTGGAGGGCTCGGCGGCGCGGCCATGGCCATCTCAGCGGCGTTCCCAAGTGTCCAGTGCAGTGTGCTCGATCTCCCGCAGGTCATCACCAATGCTCCAACTAGCACCCCTGTGAAATACATTGCTGGCGACATGTTTGACAGCATTCCACCGGCAAACGCTGTCTTCCTTAAGGTGAGAGTTGCGGCTAGCTACTGCTGTTTCGATTACTTGAGTTGCTGGTGTTTGACCAAAAGTCAATGATTTTTTTTAGTTAATAATGTGTCCGGTTGGTTGTTACTGTCTTACTGATATATGCTACATTTATTCACCTTAATATTATTGATCTGCTTTCAGTGGATTTTGCATGACTGGGGCGATGCTGACTGTGTCAAGATACTAAAGAATTGTAAGGAAGCTATACCTCCGAGGGATGCAGGAGGAAAGGTTATAATACTAGATATGGTTGTCGGAGACGAATCTTCGAACAGTAAGTACAAAGAGACCCAGGTCCTATTTGATCTCTTCATCATGTTTATCAACGGCGTCGAACGAGACGAGCAAGAGTGGAAGAAGATCATTTCTGAAGCTGGATTCAGTGACTACAAAATCATACCCGTTCTAGGCGTTCGGTCCATCATCGAACTCTACCCATAATTGTTTGATGAACAAATTGAAGTTCACCATGTTATTTTGGCCGGTGTCCAAGTTATTGTCATTTGGTTAATAACTAGCGCATAGGACGTGGTGTGCCAACCTGTAGTCCCAAATAAGTGCGTTGGCTCATCGTGCGTGGTAATTATCTGCATAGTGCTTTGCTCAGATTGTACCGTGTATTACTTACTATATATGAAATTAACTTCACTTCGATATCCTAAGTTTTGCACTTTCAATCTTGTGTTCCAAAACGACTTCGTGGTAGATACAATCAAGGCGTGTTTTTTATGAGTTTGTAGCTTTGTTTCATCGGTTCATATCATGTAGTACTTGTGCAAGAGAGGTTTCTCTCGTAACGAGACTAATAACAGAGTCCATTGTATACTTTATATGGTAGTATATCTGCTTCAGGGTTGCCTATTGAATTGTCCATACTCTTTTCCTGCATTCACTTTGTCTCAGAGCATGTGAAAACAGACAGATTGTTGCATAGGTGTCTGACTTCTATTTTCGTATTTCTTTTTTTTGGATTCCCTTGGCTAAAGTTTAGTCCCGTCACATTGGATATTTGACACTAGTTCGAAGTATTAAATATAGTCTAATTATAAAACTAATTACACAGATAATGACTAAATGGCGATACGAATTTATTAAGCCTAATTAATCTATGATTAGCAAATGCGATGCTATAGTAACTATTTGTTAATCATGGATTAATTAGGCTTAATAAATTCGTCTTGCCGTTTAGTCCTTGTCAGTGTAATTAGTTTTTAAATTAAACCATATTTTATACTTTTAACTATTATCCAAACATCTGATGTGACGTGAGCTCAAGTTTAGCTCAGGATCCAAACACTCCCTAAAGCGTTAACAAACAAGTCCTTCTAAGACGCCAAGGATTTGCGCATGGCTGTCGTTGTCGATACTGTAGTCAGATGTGCATCTGACGATGCGCCGATGCGGATTGTAATCCCGGTCGGGCCCTCTCCGTCTTTTATCAGCGGCACCAAACATACGTAGTCGTATATTTGATTCCAATTTTCCTGCTACCAGTCATGGTGCGTGACATGCATGTGTATCTAATTTATGCAGGCATGCTTTGCACGATTTGCTACTCACATTACACGCTCTCCAACTTTCTATTTGCCCCAGACCCTGTCCGCCAATGAAAGGTTAGCTAGTCTGTCGTCGTTGCCACTAGTGGCACATAGTTCCGCAATTGCTAACTGGAATAAAAATACAATAAATTTTTTTATCACGATCTAGCCCACAATATCAAACTCATATACTATATGGCTTCTAACAACTGTCATGAAAAAGGGGGTGATTTTAACGAAAGAGAACTTATCACGTCGTAACTGACAGGGAGATAAATCCTGCTGTTTTTGTTATACGACCGAAACAATTCAACACCTCCTTTTAGATTGCAAATATGCTAAGTTTCTCTGGCGCATAGTATATCTAGCTTTTGGAATTTGCCCACCACAAAATATCCAACATTTGTTCAGTAGTTCGGTGAACTCAGGGAGGTTTGCAACATGAGTCGTTATTACTAACGGGTGTAGCGGCTATTCTTTGGGCTCTTTGGCTCTAAAGAAATGATGTCGTATTTGATAAATGCATATCAAAATCTTTCGTACAGATACTTTTTAGAAGAACATACGGGCTTCGACTATGGACCAAGTTACAGCGAAGTGAAAAATGTGAACATGGATTACTCCAAGCGTGTCGCAAACTTGAAATGGTGGCAATGCAATTATTCTCTTCGTTTGGGTGGCCTAATGTGGCTAGGATTACCTTTCCTGTGTGATGGATGGTCTCTTTTTTTTAAGCGTGGTGTAAGAAATCTGTAATAACGTGGGTCTGATTCTCTCATGTGGAGGGATGAAGCCGGAATCTTTTTCCATTATCTTAAAAAAGGACTAAAGATAAATTTTAATAAAAATGAGATTTATTGCTCTGGTGATGCCTAGAACCACCTAGGCCAGTACATGGACATGTTTGGCTGTAAGGTTGGAGAGTTCCCTTTTAACTATCTAGGCATTCCAATACATTTCAAGAAACTAAGAAATACATATTGGAAAAAAAAAGTTGAGGAACGTTTTGAGAAGCACCTTAGTACCCAGAAAGGTAAGCATCTCTCCGTAGGAACTGATTGGCATTGATTAATTCAGTGCTCAGCAGCTTACCAAAGTACATGTTGTCTTTTTTCGACGTTTCTAAAGATGTCTATCAGTGCCACAGTTCACGGGAGAGGCATACCCCCGTAAGGCTGACTTAAGGAAGTGCCAGCCCATTAAGGGCGAGGAACATGCCCATTACCTTAGCCGGGCAGCATGCAAGACACGTGACATGCTTAGAAGAGACCCCGAGCAAAGGAAGGAGGGAGTGCCTCGACACGGCACGTGGTGAGCCTCGGGAAGCCCCAAGATAAGAAGGTTGTGGGCGGCCCCGATAGGGCACATGGCAGGAACTCAGTAGCCTCGGGCATAGGACCAGTAGCAAGGCCCACGAGTCAGTGGGGGAGGGCGAAGCAGTTGGATAGGGACGCCCTCCTCCCCGCATTTATGAAAAAGCAGACGGGTACATGCGCGGTACGAGAGCACGCTCGCACGTCCTCTCCACGTCGTGCAAGGATTGGCTGGTTGGACCGTTACAGCCGCTGTAATAGTGGTAATTGTGTCCCCATCCCTGCCACTATCCTGCCTACCACAGTCTTTCAAAGCTTGGCGGCAGTAGCAAGAGTTGTACTTCTTTTTCAGGTTAATAAGGCAGCGAGTACGAGGGAAGAAACTACCCTGCTTCAATGACGGCCGGGGTCCACAGCAAAGGCAGAAGGAGGCGGACCCACAAGACAGTGGTAGAAAAAGATAGTGAATTATTTATAGGGGTGGCCACCCTTGGAAGTATAAAAGGGGGGCACCCAGCGCTTGAGAAGGGGAGATGGATCAATTGAACACTCACACACGGACACTTGCACCTAGCTCAAGACACACAGCTCGCACCAGCAGGTCACTTAGCTAGACTCCGTGGGAAGGTCGTCTCCCACTTGGGGGAAGAACTCGTTGTACCACATTTGAGTCGCAATCCAAAGCCACCCGAGAGGGCGTAGGGTGTTACGCTCCAGTAGCCCAAACTTTGATAAACCGCTCACCTCCTTCGATCCAGGCGACCCTCTCCTGACTCATGTGATCCCGAGGGCGCGATCACCCTACTGCCCCAAAAAGATCCTCTTAGGGCTCCAACTTGAAAGGCTCTGTCTGTTGAACCCTCAACAGTGTCCTAAGAAAAACTTGACTATTTCCGTTCTTAATTCTTTTGGCAAGGAGATGAACACAAGAAAAAACATCGTCTCTCTAAACAGAGTATTCTCAGCCAGCCTAAAGACCAAGGGGGTCTTGGGATGCATGAGGTGGGAACCAAAAACATTGCTCTACGTAGCAGCTGGCTTTACAAGCTCCTTACTTCAGATGGAACTTGGCAACAACCGATTCGCAACAAATATCTAGGTTCAATCCCTCTTTCCAGGCTGAATGGAAACCGGGAGATTGACATTTTTTGTCTTAACTTTTGAAGGCTAAGCGAGACTTCCTACATTTTGGCTCTTTCAAAGTTAGGGATGGATCACAGGTGCGATTTTGGAAAGACATCTGGTTGGGCTCAACACCATTGTGAGCTCAATATCCATGTCTATACAACACAACAAGACCTAAGAACATTACTATTGTAGAGTCCTATGCTCCTCCCCTCCCAATTTATCTTGGCATTGAGACCTCATAGGCTCTAAGTTGGTAGCTTGGAATTTATTACTTTCCTGCATTGCTAAATTTACTTTTGTACAAGAGCCAAATTCCTTTCATTGGAATTTAACCCAAAATGGGGTGTTATCAGTGAAGTCACATTATCATGCTCTCATTCATCTAGATGTACCTAATTCAAACAAAAGAATTTGGAGAATCCAGGCCACTCTAAAATTTAAGATCTTTCCTTGGTACTTTCACAAAGGCATGTTACTCACGAAAGATAATTTAGCTAAACGTAAGTGGGAGGGTAGCAAGTCTTGTGTCTTTTGCCACAATGATGAGACAATAGGTCATCTATTCTTTGAGTGTCATTTCGCTAGAGCAGTTTGGTCCTTTATACAACATGCTTCTAACCTGCACAAGTCAAATAATGTGTCATGCATGGTTTGAGCTTGGGTAGATCTTCCTAGCACCTGGCAATGCATCGTCCTTCGTAGAGTGGCAACCGTGTGTTGGTCTTTATGGCTATGTAGAAACTATCTAGTTTTTGAAAAGAAAACTTGTTGTTCCCCTTTGCAGGTTATTTATGTAACAACTCATTGGGTGCATTCGTGAGCTATTCTCTAGCAACCGGATACACAGTAACTCGCTTTGGAGGCTTCACGTCTATTAACACGAGTGGCTTCAGATATTTACTCTTGTGTGTATGGGCGGCAGTCTAATCTTAGGATTGAATATCACTAGAGCATGAGTATGGTGGATGTTTTAGTTCATTTGACCGAGTATTTCTTGTTAAACAGAAGCCGAAAGTTGCACTTCAAAATTTCTCAACACTTGATCTGTTGTTCATTTGACATGGGGCCGACATGACGTTTTAGGGATCAACTTCATGCCTCTGGTGGCGTTTGGATTGTGGGATACGGAGGATGTGAAAGGGAAATGAGGCTAGATGGAAACCTTAAGCCATCTCCAACAGAGTGCCTATCCACTTTGCCTATCACTATTTCCAACCACCCTCTACTCTAGATATAGTAGCGTTATAGTGTCGTTTTGTACTGAGACAACTCATTTTATCCATCTCGTGGGAGACAATCTTGCCCATCGTTTGATTCATGGAAAAGGGAAATGAAGAGGGAAAGGGAAATGGAGGGCTGATTCTATCCCGACGCAAGAGGTGGGTTGTGGCCGGGATACGAGCTCCAAGTGCAGTCAAAGTTCGACAGACACGGATCAACATCGGCACGCTGCTTGCCGCGTGTGCTGGAGCTGTCACTCGGCGACGCGCAGTTCTCTGCAGTTGCCACAGGTGCCGCTCACCGATGCGTATGGCGTAGTCCAACGCGCAGTCCACCGCACGCACCGGAGCCACCGCCGTGGGCTCCGCTCACTTCGTAGTGCACATGCAGCCCGGCAGAGGGATGAGATGTGGATGTGTGGTCAGAGGACGATGCAGTCCTGTGCAGTTCCCCTATTTTTATTAGGCATGCTTGGATTGATGCCAAACTTTTGGCATGCCAAATTTGATCAAACAACAAAATTTTCATTCAGATGAGTTATTTGAAGCCCAAACATTCCATTAAAATGAAAATTTTATTGTTTGACTAAAATTTTATCTAGATTCAAACGCGGTCAAAATTACCAAAATTTTGGCATGCCAAAGGTTTGGCATCCAACCAAGCATGCCCATCAGCACCTGGGTCTCTGCCATTCTACAGGGTCACTCGTGGCATAATTTTTTTAATTAAATGGCACAAGCTGTCGATCCGTAACTCTACTGCAAACGAACGTGGGGAAGGGAACATCGTATCCATAACCTAGGTAACCGTATCCCAGTTCATATACCTGAACCTAACCCACCGTGCATCCAAACGTCACGAGCCGTGTGTGTGAGAGAGAGAGAGCAAGTTCCCGAGCCTGCTCAGAGCTCGCATCCATTCATCTCGCAATCTCCTCAAGCCTCTTGATCATATTCATGTTTTGTGTTGGGTCTCAACGATTAGGTTCTTCTACTTCACTAACCTCTTGAGCATAATGGTTGATGTGTGTCCCAATCTCCTTGTTAAGTTGTTTGTTCAATTCTGAATAAAAACTAGGTCAAATGGGGGAACTTAGAACATATGAATTTCAAGATTTTGCTAGCCATGCATAGCATAGTAAATAGTCACTCCACATATGTTAACTAATATATTGTTCGCAAAAAACATGCAACAATAGCTCTTGTCATCAGGTCATCTCCGCTATATATCTTTTTTTAAAGAGCTTTAGTGGGAAATAAATTACATGAATTGCACAATCTAGTTGCTAATTTAATGTTTGTTAATCTAGCGGAGGGTAATGGCATCTTCGTGTGGAGTTTACATAAATCGGGTTTCTTTTCTCTTAAACCATTGTACAATTTTCTCGCTAACAATGTCATGGTAGTATCACAGAGAATTTGGCATTTAAGGATTCCTTTAAACATTAAGATATTCCTCTGGTTCCTAAAGAGGGAAGTTCTTTTAACAAAGGATAATTTGATTAAACAAAATTGGGATGGTAGTCAAATTGTGAGTTTAGCAACCAGCTCAAATCAATCCAACATTTGTTTTTTGAATGTCATTTTGCTAAATTTTTGTAGCGATTTGCCTGTAGTACAATGAGTCTATTGCCTCCTCGTAATATTATAAATTTATTTGGTAGTTGGTCGTAGCAGGGTGGTCAAAACAAAGTGGGTATGTTTCTAGACGGAGCGGTAGCTCTCTGCTGAGCTGTGTGGCTTACTAGAAATATGTTTTTTTTGCATGCTCTATTCATGGAGATGTAAGTAAAATGGCCTCACGTGCCATATTTTCATGGTTGTGTTTTGGAGATTGATTGACAACCAATGGTTGGACTAATGAACCTTTTTAGATGCACATTCTCAGGTGTTTAGGTTCAAGGAATGATGAATAAGAAGAGTCGAAGGAAAAGCCCGAAGGATGTGGAAGCAAAATTGAGAATTGCACTGACCGTCTGTGGACCGTACCAAATAATCCGTAGGTACCAAACCTTCAAATTGGAAGTAATATAGTACTCTCTAGAAGACCGTACTAAATAACCCGAAGCTATGACTTGGAGGAAAATCAGAAATACATGGACCATATCTAGAAGACCGTCCAAAAACCGTACCAAATAACCCGAAGCTATGGACTTAAAAAAAATCTGGAATACATAGACCGTATAGTACTCTCTAGAAGACCGTCCAAAGACCGTACCAAATAACCCGAAGCTATGGACTTAGAGGGAAATCAGGAATACATGGACCGTATAGTACTCTTTTCTTTCAAAGATCGTACTATACTCCGTACCAAGTTACCCGAGGCTATGAATTTGGAAGAAAAATCAGGAATACATAGACCGTATAGTACTCTCCTACAGACCGTACCATTGGCCGTACCATTTCTAACAGCTAGTTCAACGGCTAGTTGGCAAGTACAATGGACCGTACTATACTCTCCTACAGACCGTACCATCATGTCTGTATTTTCTGTCAGCCTTTTGGCCAATGGCCAGTTCGTGTTTAGGGGCTATATAAGCCATCTCACCCGGCCATTTGGAGAGTGTTGGAGCACTTGAAGACTATAGCAAGTGTAGAGAAGTATTCCAAGCACATCTACCACTCCAACCACCATATGAGAGCTTAGTGTATCATCCAAGCTAGGTTAGAGCTTAAAGAGAGCGAGCTTGTGAGCTCTTCTCGTGTGTAGCTCCTGCGTGAGCTACAGAGAAGTCTTGGCTGCAGTCAAGCCACATTGTATTCATTGCTAGACTCTCTTTCTTGCTGTGGAGCGGCGGCGACACTTTGTGCGGAGACGAAGAGACCCTACAAACTCTATAGTGAACCATCCGGCGCCTTGTGACCGAGAGAGACAGTGGCGGTAGCTATGCCTTGGTGGCTTAGTGGCACTTAGCTTTTGCTTGCCATGAGCATTTGTGGCGAGAGCAAGACGGTGATCGGAAGAGTCTTGGTGCCCGGCTCGGATTTTGCCTTCGGTGGCGAGCCCGTAGACGTAGCCCTTAGTGGCGAACCACGTTAAATCTTTGTGTCTTCTCGGAAGTTTGCATCCCCTTGGCCTTACCTCTTTACTTGTTGCAATTACGTTTCCGCATTTACATTCTTGTGTACCTTTAGCTTTCCTAGTTAGTTTGATTAGGTTTGGCTCTAGGTTGCAAGTCTTTTAGGTAAGTTAGAGAAGGCATAGATAAACCTTAGATTTAACTACCATGTGTAGAACGAAATAGGTTTATCTTATGCACTAAATAGTCTTATGTTTTAGAAGAGCGATTAGCGACTCAATTCACCCCCTTCCCCTCTTGGGTCGGATATCCTAGCACATTCCTTACAGGAGATCCATTGGCTTCGTCTCTAGGCTCAGTTGCAACGTATTGATGATAATTAAGAAGAAGTTGTGGAGGCATGCAAGATTTTAGAGTCTTTACTATGCCGTTATTTTACTCATTTGGATGGCCTTTTGTATTTTGGATTGTACTTTGACTTGTGGTTTCATTTACTGTGAACTATAATAATTTATCTTGAAGCCTCATTTATGAGTATGGAAGCTGAACTTGTTCTTTTATTCTAAAACTATTTTTAAGAGAGAAAAATATATTTTATAACCTCGTACTATCGAACTTATCCCATTTTCAGCCTAGAACGCTAAAATCGGACACCGAACACCTCAAGGTATTAGAAACCAGATCAACTTGAATCGGATGCACTAAGAAAATTAATCACCTGATATTCTATGTGTTCCGACTCAGAGAGGAATCAGATGCATTAGGAAAATTATTAATCTTGAATCGGATGCACTAAGAAAATTAATCACCTGATATTCTATGTGTTCCGACTCAGAGAGGAATCAGATGCATTAGGAAAATTATTAATCTCCAGCTTTACGAGTCTGGTGTGTTCAATAAAATACAGGAATTAGCTTCCGTCAGCTTTATTTTTAATTTTATATAAATCCACTTCAATCTATCACATAGCACTTTTATGTGGTGGAATCAAATGCCTGCAAGTTCTATTCTTCATTGAAGCTGAATAGTCCACGTCCATATATAGTGATCTGCTGGAGGCTACTGTTGGAATATTTGAGATAAAAACTGTTTATTTAATATTCTATAAATCCCAAGGCTCATATTTAAGCTAGAAGTTATGTATGAGTAAGTGGGTGAATTATGGCTGCTGATTTATGGCTTGGTAAGTTACTAGTAACGGCTGTTTTGATGGTGGGAGTTACCAGTAACGGTCATTTTGATGACATGGTGGTAGAAGTTACTAGCAACGGTCATTTTGATGACTATGAAAACTAGTGATGGCTGCCATTAAACTATTTGATAACACTTTTTCATCTGCTCTCTTGCGCTTATATAAGAGTACACAACTCTTCAGTCGTCTCGCGTAAGAAAAAAATACTCTCGCTAGTTTTCGCTCATTTTCACGGTTGAGTTGACTCCAAAGTCTTCCCCGTCCCAACTCTCTGCGCGCACAAAGAGTTGCGAGAGCAGGCCTCCGAAACCGTCGTCCGCTCGAGACATCTGCCGGGTGCGCGGCGATCAGGTTTTTGGGGAACGTCACCGCGACTGCTCGCTTCTTTCTGATGGTGATCCGTTCGTGTTCTTGGTGGGCGTCGTTCCTAGGATTGTTCGTTGTCTTCTTCCTGATGGCCGTCCACGGGATCGATGTCCGTCTTCTTCCTAGTGGCAATCCGCGGGATCGACGTCTATCTTCTTCTTGGTGGCTGTCTGCGGGATTGTTGCTGTTCTTCTTCCCGGTGACCGTTCGAGGGACTGCACTGCGATCCTCGTCCTGCAACGATTTTTGATCGGCTACTTCAAGCAACTCATCGTGTCGACTGATGGGAATAGAGCTTCCAATGCTTTGAGCATGGGCCCTCTGTGGGATATAATCCTATACTCCTCTTATTCATGATTTTGTCTATGATTAGTATGTTGCGCGTCACCATTGTGTTTGATGGCCTCACACACGTGCACATAATTGCCGTCACAAATTTAGCATGGTTTATGTGGATTAAATTTATCATAAAAATGCCTAAATTCCTAACAGCTACGTGTCCACAACTGAATCATCCTCATTGCACCAGTGGGAAGCAGCTGGGCAAAAAGAAAAAAAAAAGGCAGTCTGCTGCATCTACAAAACTGCTGCCACAAGAGTTTTCGCGAGAGGAATCAGGTGCATTAGGAAAATTAATTAATCACCTAATCATCTATGTGTCCCTCCCGGCCCTGAGAGAAATCAGATGCATTAGGAAAAATAATCACCTGAACCGGTGATCCTTGCTCTTTATGGGGCATCAACTCGTAGACCAGCAGTCTATGCTTCTGAGTCCACTGCGCCATAGCCGATCAGCTTGACGAGTTTCGTAGGAATTGGACTTCTCATTTTGTCCTAAACTCGCGCACTTCTTCGTCCTCGCGCCGGGCTCAGCAGGTGCTGTGCTGAGCCGCAGAGGCAGAGCACCGCCGGACTTTGGTCCTCGATCGCGTCTCCTCAGGCTACGCTACCCTCAACCCCGTCAGAGACGCCAACTCCAGCACCGCCAACAAGATCACCGCGGCCTGCTCGTCTCCACCGTCGATGACAAGGGCATCTACATTCTACAAGCTCCTGGACGACGAGGATGAGGACGCCCATCCGCCGCTCTCGGGCCTCATCCACCGTACACTCTAGTCCCTGGTAGACCGATCAATGATGGCAGTCAGGCTTCGTCGTCCTTGACAAGCCGTAACAGAGGACGATTCGCTCGTCGAGGGCTTGTGTCCCTGACAGAACAGGGACGCAATCACGCGATTCGCTCTCGCAGCGTGGACTGTGAGTCAGGCGGCAGCCGGTAAAAAAACACCACCGAGGGTGGGTTTCCGGCGGGGGAGCGCCAAAGCGTGCACTAGCTTGGTTTAATTTACACGAAACAGGTTCCTTCTACAAAGTTCCTCCCATTCTTGACCACACGATTTGGTCTGACGAAGGGTTATCATTAACCTCAAGCACTGTAAAATTTCTCAATTAAATGTGCATGTTAGTAATTTCGGATCTAATAATAAGGGTCGCATGTTCTTCTTCAATCTGGGCATCTTCTTGCACTACGGACACCGTCCGCCGGCGCCAACGTTGGCGCAGCCGCACTGATTGGATCATCCTCGCATCACGACCGTCGTCCGCCAGCGCCGCAGCCGCACTAACTGTTGTTTCCCCATGTGGTGCCTTAGGGGCTAGGGCTGGACTCTCATGTCCTTGAAGATTGCGCCAAACCTAGGGAGGGTCATCCATGGAGTGCTCCTCCAGAGTGACGGGGACGACATGTCACCACTACCCTGCCCCATCCAGTCCGCTCTTTATCCCAACTACTGCAGCAGTTCTAAGAGGCATCCTTCCCCATACGTGATCGCATCGATTTACCCCCGTTTACAGTGTTTACAGTACGTCGGAGATGCAGGCCCTCAGACGTCGCACGTCGGCCACCGCCGTAGGCCCGTAGCCTTTGACCTGAGAGGCGGACGTCGCTGCAGCCTGCGGGGACAGAGACATCGAACAATTGGTTTGAAGATTTCTAAACTACCCTTGTTTATAATAAAATTGATGTTTATTAGACCAACGACCAACATCATAATAGGGAGAAGGAACCTTGGGTTCCGGCCAAGCACCGTAACACGTCTCGCTGCTTAGGCACACACAACATAATTTAAAAGTGTAAAGTTAAATATTAAAATTATTATATTTTTGTTATGATGTTGCAAAACTTACAAATTTATTGTATTAACCCTTAGTCCACTTCAAAATAACAATTTTTTAATATACACTAATCATAGGCTAATATATCATTAAGCCAGACCAATACTTAGATCATTGGAGCCTGGCTCGAAAAAATGTTCATTTTCCACTGTCTCGTGAGCCAGGTGTGGACGGAACCGCCGATTTAATCCGGACTAAGCATATTTGCCTCCTCTGGCTTGTAATGTGATTAGGCCAAACTAAACCCGGTCAGTCCGTCGAGAGTCATTTGACTCCCGATATTACCTTTTCCCAGAGGAAACCGACATCATACACATCTGACCCACGATGGAGCCACAACAGATATATCATCACAGGCAGTTGAATAGCATAATATTAGACTTAGTTACAAACCGGTTTTAAATAAAATACAAGTCCGACATAGTATTATAAGGTAGCAAGTTCGAAAGTTTCTCGCAGCGGAATTATAAGTTCAGAGGTCACCATGATATCACCAAAAGATTTGCATTAGAGGTAACAACATCGAGCCCACCGATGTTGCCCTTGTGCCACTCATGTCGTTTCATCCTAAATGAGAGTATGCTCCGCCTCCAACACAAGTGCATGACCATGAATTCTATACCTGCGCTCAAAATATGGAGGCAAACCCTGAGTACTAATTACTCAGTAGGTCTTAATGGATTTGGCTTACGGCTGACGCGAAGCGGCTTACTAGCAAGTGGATCCTTAGCCTTTGGTTTTAAACAGTAACATGCGTAACATAAGTAGCAAGTTTTCATCATTTGTATAACCTTCAACATAATAGTAACTTGCAGTAAGGTAAACAGTTCAATTCAATCATGTGGTATTTCAAAAACCATGAATATTAAATCCATGGTGTTCAAGTAGTTACTACGTTGAACGTCAAAGGTATTGGCATTCCCACACCTGGTGGGCATCAGCGATTCGAATCGATTTTTTAAATTCCCGGGAAATAACTATCATGCCAGGGGTATATACTTACTAGCCATCGCGTTCCCACATATAGCCCCAATCTTAACCTGTCCTCGTCCCAAGTTCGATTCACTCCCGCCTAGGCCTCCTGGGTTGTGCCTCCATGACGAGCCTGCCGACATCTCGGTCTCCCCGCCATGAGTACCAAGCTCCCCCGGGCCACCTTCCTCTCAACCAGTGGGTAGGAACGTGTCTCTGTGCTTCGGACGAGCCCAGGAAAGACTTTACCGGTCCCATTCCCGAGGATAAGCACTCTAGCAATGTTATGCCGACCAATAGGCGAACAGCGGACGGGCCTTATGCGACTCGGACGGAGTCCAAAGTGCAACCTTATGAAAAGTATATACTTGAAATAAATCTTCGCCCGGTCTCCATTTAATTCATGAGCAACAATAATAAATGATGTAACTGTAAGCTTTTGTAACTTTGAAAACACCTACGCGACGAGTCCACACACTCGTGTCTACTCAGTACCTAGCAATTTCTAGGCATACTTCATACTACGAACTCTATGTATAGGTGCTAGGGCCAGGGCGGCCAGGGTAGTCTAATGCAATTGGTTCCAAGCAACTCCTAATGCATATGCGTAATCATCAAGTATAATTTGTTTGCTGGGTTGAGTATGGTCCTGCCTACCTTCCTCGTTAGGGTCACTAGCTTCTTCCGGAGCGTAGTCGGGTCCCTGTTGCTGGCCCTCCGGTCCCTGGTGCAGCTCCTCTTCTGGCTCCTCTACGACTGGTTGGTTCGGCGGTTGTCCTTCGCTCGCGGAATCTATATGCATGACATGGTGCAATTGGAGCATGTATTAGTGCAATGCTTGCTTCATGATGCGAGTGCAATGCAAGAAATCAGGGTTTATGGAATAACATTATGCATTTTCGTAATGAAACTTGTTTAGCGTTAAGAAATCGTACAAGCCATCACCTATGATAACTTAGCTTGTCACATATAACTACGTGGGGGTGTGTGACTGAATAGCATCGATTTATGCGAAAAGACCGGTGCTTACTATTATCTAGAACTCTTTTTCATTGTTAACTATATGCTTAATTACTAGGCAAGGGTAAAATAGTAAATATACAGCAAGCATTTAAGCTATCAAATTCTTATACTAAGCCTAGGTATACTAGCAATGTTGCTGCCCAAATTCAGAAGTTTTGACTTTCATTTAACCCACATTTTCTATTTATTAATTTAAACATGCATGGACTTATCAATTTCAAAACACTAACTATACTTGACATGCATAGTACCCCATTTCAACTGTGAGCTCTTTATACTACAGGGAGCACAAATAAAATGTGTAAAACTATTTAGAGCATAACTTCTATATAATTATCATTTCCTCATTTATTTCTATGCTAAAATCACATGTAGGGGCAAGACAATAATTAACCAGTGAACACTTGAGCTACCAAAAATCACAGTGAGCCTATATACCCTAACAACACTGCTGTCCAAGTTTGGCAATTTTTGGAGGCCAATTAGTCCACATTTCTTATTTATTAGGGTTTTACATGCTTGCACAAAATCAGGGGCAAACTGGTACTTTCCTACTCAACCATCATATTCACCAGATAGATCTATTCAAAAGGATTCCAATGCAACTAGTTTGGTATTTTTTTTTATTTTTATTGAATTTTCTATGATTTTTCAAAGATTTCTGTCGAAATAACTAAATAAAAAGGAAAAACCATTAGATCCAGGGGCTAGATCGTGATTGTTTCGAAACCCCAGGGGCTAGCACGTAAGACTTGCAAGACTCAGCATACAGCGCGGTGGACTGAACCGTAAATGCGAGACAATCAGGGGCCGGATCTAAAGTTTCCCCGGCCCCCTTCTTCTTCCTCGCGACGCCCGCGGCCGCGCGGGAAGAAGCGCGCGCGCCGGCGAGCTGGAGCTCGCCGCGGCCGCGACGCGGGTCGGGGACAGTGTTCCCCATTCGGGGCTTCTACCTCGAGGTGGCGGTGACGGCGGAGACGGCGTGGTCGAGGCGGGCGGCGGAGGTGAATCGAGGGTGAACCAGCGCGGCGCGACGTCGAGGCGAGGTCGGATCTCGGCGTCCGGGCGGGGAATGGCGACGGGGACTCGAGCGCGAGGTGCGCGGGGTCGAGGCGAACGCAGCGGTGGAGGTGGGGAGGCTCGGGGAGCGGCGGAGGGGAAGGCGCGAGCTCGAGCTCCGAGATCGGCTCCAATGGCGGGCGCGCACTGCCGGGCGTGGGGAGCGAGGCAGACGGAGAGGGCCGGGCAGCGCGAATGGAGGCTCGGGGAAAGAAGGCCGGGGCCTCGCCCCCGCCTTGAAGGCGAGCCGAGCGCGCTGTCGGCGAGCGGCAGCGGCGCGTGGCCACAGCAGTAGGGAGGCCGGCGCGTGGCCACGGCGCCCAGAAGACCGGCGCCGCGTGGGCGCGGTCGGGCGGGGAAGGAGGAGAGAGGCGTGCGGGTGGGCTGAGTCCATGGACCGGTGAGGCTGACAGGTGGGGCCAAGGCCGGGAATGAAGAGAAAGGCGCATGGACCGGGTGCGTGGAGCGAGAGAGCCGGTGGGGCCCGCAGCCGCGGGTGTCGGGCGGGAACCCGCAGCCCTGCCAGGTGGGACCCACTTGTCATAGGCTCATGAGAAAAAGAAAATCCCGAAAAATGAAAAATGGGGTTTGACCACTAACCAGGTTTCTGAATTTTGCCAATTTGACCAATTTAAGAGCCGAATTTGAAAAGGACCCAATTGAATGAAATGTTGTACCCTTTGAGATCTACAACTTTGTCAAAAGGACTTATACTAGATTCCAAGCATAAATATGATTTAAATTGAATTTAATCTGCTGACTCCAGTTTGACCATTTGAAATCCCCAGCTTGGAAATTATTAAAGTCTATTTTAGGTGCATTTTCATGAAGAATAAGTTATACCAAAGTTGCATAGAATCTCATGAACTACAACTTTGGTATTCAAGTTATGGTAGGATTTTGAATTTTGTTTTACAAAATTTTGAATTTACCAATCAGGTTTGAGTTTGGCAAAATTCACAGTTTCACTTAAAATGGCCCAAAACTATGTTCAAACCTTCATGCATGTTGACACAAAATACCAAAGTTATTCCCCATGAAATTGTCTACCAGTTTGGTATGTAAAGTTTTGTAAAATTCACAACAGTATTAATGTTACAACAACAATGCAAACAGAGTTTTTTCGCAAACTGAGTTTATTTGCTTTAAATGACCTAAGCTATGCATGCTCTCAAGATAAAAAGCCCTTGAAATGATGTCATTAAGCTAATGATATTAGTGTAATGCACTTGAGATGCCATGGGCATCACACCAGGCCTAAAAAAAATCTTTGTGTTATGGAAGCCAAGCCACAGAGACAGTACAAGCAACCAAACACGCACAAACAATACCACGCGAGCCTTGTCAGCCCATACACAAGCAACCAAACGCACCCAATAAACACACAAAACTCAAGCCGCGAGTCCAAATTAAATTCCAATATACCATAATGGTTCTTTGCAATAAAATCTTTAAAAATGATATCTATCTTGAATATATTTAGATTTTTAAAATTTATTTTTTAAGATAAGATATTTCTACGACGTTAAAAATTATTTTACCTTAACGTTAAAATACTCTACATTTGTAAGAATAATATTATGTCATCAAGAAAAACATTCTAGATTTAAGATACAATATTTTATCTTCACATTAACAATGTTCCATATTCATATTTCAATGTTCTAGCTTCATGAGAAAAATAGTCAACATTCATAACTAAAATATTCTACGCTTAATATAATAATATCCCCACTCAGAAACAAATACATTTAGCAATAAATAAAATAAATAAATTAAAAAAATATGAATATGGCACATAGAGACATAGAATAAAAATAAATAAATAACAGAGTAAAAAGAATGAATAAAAACAAAATAAAATTAATGTAAGGCGTGGTAATAGAAAACAATTGAAAATAAATTGTAATGAAAACAAGTACGAAAGATTTATACTCCCTCCATTCTTTGTTTATTTGACATTTTTAGCTTAAAAATAAACTAACTGACAATAAATATTAAAAACAGAGGTGGTAGTAAATTATATAGTAGGAATTCGGAACATGAAAAATATTATATTGCTACCATGCAATAGAAAAACAGACCCATAGAAAAATACAAAATAAAACTATGCTCTTAAAGGGAGAAATAAAATAAAAGGAAAAATAACCCCCGCAAAGAGAAGAACATAAAAACATAAAAAGAAAAAAAAATGAAAAGGACGTGATCCGCACTCTGTGTGTACAGAAAGATAAATAAAAACATCTTGCGTGGCCCATACATGACACGAAAAGAAAGCTGCAATGGCGACATGAATGCTGCGTACGGCCATGACATCAGAAAAAAAACTGTCCGCGGATGGAAAGAAGCAATGTTGGGTTAAACTGGGTCCATATAATTTTATCTCTATTTAATAGTAAAGATAATAAAATTTTTTGATCCGTCCTGGGCTCTACTTGTCGGTCTCTAAAGTCTCTCCGTCGAATAACATTTCTTCATCCGTCTCCCCGTACGCAAGAACACCGCGACGATCTTATTCCGCGCGTGCGCGCTGGCATGCGCGCGCGGCGCACGAAAGCTGGGCCCACACGCGACGTCGACGCGCGCTCCTTTCTCCTTTCCCGTATCGGCTTCGCTCCGCTAATCACACGGCCCCTGCGGCCAGCTCGCTAATCACACGGCTGCTTTTTTACGTGTTTGACTTTTCTTTGTCAGGTTTCGTATTTAGGCTTTCCCGCGCATTTGGAGCGTTGCAGATTCCCATATCACTTTCTGTTTGCATCCATAAGTGTTTGAAAAAAAATCAATTGTTTTCTTTTTCTTCTTCGGGAACATGGGTGAAGAGGGTAGAGTTTAGGGTGGGGGGATTGTACACATACATATAGATGCAAAAGTAGCACGTGTACTATATTTAAAAAAAGTTACGTTGTACTTTTGAAAAACTGCAATGGTTTTCGAATTTCTTATTTGGCAAAAAATACTATTGTTTTTCTATTTCTTGATTTGCCGTACCAGTCATGCTAAAAAAAAATTTTCTTCAGGACGGTAGGTGAAGAGGGTAGAAATTCATGGGCTGACTGATTGTAGTATATATAAAAATTCTTCATTCTCTCAAAGACATTGTCCTGTCACTTAAGTTAATAAATAGGCTGGAGCCGTCTTAGTGGTAGAACTCCACTGTTACACCCTGAAACAAAAAAGGAATTAGATGGACGAAATAGAAAAGATTTAAAATACACTAATTTACTTGGGGACAGTGAAAACTGAGGAAAATCTACAAAACATACTAATCTTTAGGGGGTGGTATGAAATGACAAAAGAAAGGATAGAATGGACTTACATGCATTGCTAATATATTTTGTGTCTACTAGATTGCAGTAGTTTTCATTGTAGGGTTGTGTGAGAAGATAATAAGACAGAGACTCACGCAAGGGTTTCACATCCTCCTATGTCAGTTATATGGAAACAAATTAGGATATACATACTAGATTGCAGTAGTTTTCATTATAGCGGTGTGTGAGGAGATAATAAGACAGAGACTCACGCAAAGATTTCACACCCTCGTATGTCAGTTATATGGAAACAAATTAGAATATACAAACCAAAAACCAAAAGTAATACAATTATATGACCACTGTGGGGGGTAGTTTTATCTATATTTGATGTACTCACTCCTTTGAATAAAATGTTGTTTGTCACCATCATAGTCTTTCATGAGTTTCATCACAAGGATGCCACTATCGTAGCTGATAAAAAACAAAAGGGAATGAATATGGAAAGAAGATGGCACACCGTACTATTAAAAAGGCTAATTTGATTGAACCTATGTGCATCGAGCAAGGAGCAATTACTTTCATGACTTTAAGAAGTCTCTGAACTTTCTTAGTTTCAGGTTGGTGCTGAAACTCTGAATGAAAGCACAAAAATGCATATCAGTGTACATATATGAATGCTACACACCAGTAGAAATTGTTTTTACATGATCAGATTCGCTATACAACTGCCCCTCTATTTTTTAGTGTGATGTATTCGTTGATACAAAAGAAAAACTAAGGTAGTTGCGCTTCAGAAAAACAATGAATCAGCATATAGGATAGAGATGGCTAGCAGACACAGAAAATGGTTAATAAGATGCAAGATACATTTCAAATGCATGATGACTTTATTGCCTATGTAGAAATATGTACAGAAAATGACTAAACTTTTGGACAATGGAACTGAAGAAAGGTATGGAAAAACATGTGAGTACAAAAAAAAAACATTGGAACAGATAGCATGGATGTCAAATTCGTACTTACCATTTTTGTCAATGGTCGAAAATCTGAACACAGAAAAAGAAAACTTCCTCTCCTCTCAGCAACACTTATGGAAAAATTGATTGACTGCATTGAGGATAGAGGGTATTTAGTTAAGTGCTATTAACTAAAATAACTATAATCTTTTACATGAAAACATTTTAGTTGACTGAAAAAATATTTCAGTTGTATTATAATAAAATTTGAAGTGAATTTAAAAAAACTTAAAAGAAAAGCTAAGTATATTCAGAAAAGACAATTGCAATGTTTCAAACTTTATAGTAGACAACAAGAATATTTTAATCATATTTCAAGAAACTTTGAATTTGGATTGAGAGAAATATTTTACATCAAAATTTTCACATAATAAATAAAATCTTTTAGTTGTATTGTAACAAAAGTTGAAGTGAATTTGAATGAACTTTAGTATGTAAATCTTTTACTTAACTCATTGGATAAACTAAGAAATGGTATACTTCTAAACTTTGAACCATATTTTAAAAAACTTTGTACAGTAAATATCAAAACTTTCGCTTTAGTAATAACAAACTATGGATTTACCCATCGAAATTATGTACTACCAACCTTCGCTTAAGTGAGAAAAGAGTTTACGTTCAGTTTGAAAAAACTTCAAGTTTTACTACCGAGAACTTTTCATTTGTGAGACTTGGAAATTGATTTACGGTTAAGTGCCATTAACTAAAATAACTATAATCTTTTATATGAAAACTTTTTAGTCGACTGAAAAAATATTTCAGTTGTATTATAATAAAATTTGAAGTGAATTTCAAAAAACTTAAAAGAAAAGCTAAGTATATTCAGAAAAGACAATTGCAATATTTCAAACTTTATAGTAGACAACAAGAATATTTCAATCATATTTCAAGAAACTTTGACTTTGGATTGAGAGAAATATTTTACATCAAAATTTTCACATAATAAATAAAATCTTTTAGTTGTATTGTGACAAAATTTGAAGTGAATTTGAATGAACTTTAGTATGTAAATCTTTTACTTAACTCATTGGATAAACTAAGAAATGGTATACTTCTAAACTTTGAACCATATTTTAAAAAACTTTGTACAGTAAATATCAAAACTTTCGCTTTAGTAATAACAAACTATGGATTTACCCATCGAAACTATGTACTACCAACTTTCGCTTAAGTGAGAAAAGAGTTTACGTTCAGTTTGAAAAAACTTCAAGTTTTACTACAGAGAACTTTTCATTTGTGAGACTTGGAAATTGATTTACGGATAAATATGTGTTCCATTTTCAGTGCCAAGTTCAGCAAAAAAACTTTGAACCTTGTTTTAGGAAGGTTTAAAGTCGAAATCCAAAAACTTTAAAATAAATTTCTCATGTAAGATTATTTTGATAAAAAACTTGCAAAAAACTCTGAACTTGCAAAATTAAATTAATTTGGCTGAGATTTTGTAGATGAAAACTTTTAGTTAAGTAAATGAAATCTTTCAGTTGTGTTATAATAAATTTGAAGTGAATTTGATTGAACTTTTAGTATGTAAAAGTTTTACTTAACTCATTGGACTAACTAAATACCTTGCAAACTTTGAATCATATCTTAAAAAAACTTTGTATAGTAAACAAGAAAACTTTTAGCTAACTAAAGAAAATCTTTCAATTGTGTTGTAATAGAAAATTGAAGTGAATTTGAACAAACTTTTAGTATGACTTCCAACTAAAAGAAAGCTATTCACTCAGTTTCAACACAATTTGGAGTATTTTCAAAACTTTACAATAGACAACAAAAATATCTCAATCATATTTCAGAAAACTTTGAATTTGGATTGAGAGAGATATTTTATATGAAAACTTTTACTCAATTAAAGAAAATATTTTAGTTGTGTTATAATAAAATTTGAAGTGAATTTGATTAAACTTTTAGTATGTAAAACTTTTACTTAACTCATTGGACAAACTTAATACCTTCCAAACTTTGAACCATATTTTAAAAAACTTCGTACAGTAGATATGAAAACTTTTATTTAGTAATAAAAACTTTGGATTTATCCATCGAAACTATGTACTCCCAACTTTCGCTCAAATAATAAACTGTCATTCAGGTACTAGGAGTGTATGATACAAAACTAGACACAAAAAACACACATTGATAAGCTAGCAGCCCACCTTATAGGACAGTACAATATTGCTATATAAAAATTGGTGGAGTAATTGGTCAAGAAATGGCACCTGTTTTTTTCCTGCCCCTTGTGCTGCCACAACCCACAAATCAACAGCTCATGCCTATTGCTTGGGACGCCTTCTGCACAACAAAAAATGGACAAGGAAAAGGTTGAGAAACATAAGGTGCATTGGCAAGTCAAAAAGAAATAGAAAAAACCATAATAGGAGCAATTTACGAGCAAACGTAGCTAATAATAGGAACTAATTTTTTTCAGTTTGATTTCTGAAAAATAAAACACGACGATGACGAATGAACAACAAACAAAGATAGATGTCTTCTTATTCCTGGAAGAGTGTGCACCAGTTCAACTAATGCTGTTGGTTGCTAAATAACAACATGATTGATTGTACTAATTGATTGGTGAAGAAATTTAACGGGAATGGAAATTTTTACTAGTTTCAGTATCTACAGCCATATAATGTAAGCTGATCGCTCATTTCTCCTAATACTGTGCACTGTTACTAGTTTTCATGATTTGCACACCTGACCGAACATCTTGCTCAGTGTTCACTGTTATTCAGTGTCAGCATAATATTTTATTTGCAGTGACACCTGAGACTGAGATTAGGTTAGGTGAAGGAGATGCACAGCTGATTACAGCTTACTGAAGGAGAAAAGTTGACAGTAACTTCTGACAAAAATATGAGCAAAGTGAGTATGTTTGTCCTCTTTAATTGGAAAAGCAAATCTGAAGAGCAAAAGTACATTAAGGCTCAGTTTTGTTTGTTTAAGCATAGGCCAGCTACCACCATGCAAAACTGGAGTTGATCTTCTTTTACATTTTTCCAAATACTCTAGTTTGATGAAACAAAAATAATAAAAGAATAGACATCGAATTCTGGTGTGGAATGAACATTCTACAAACAAGACGCTGCTATGATTCCTATATTTTCTAGTACTGAAATAGTTTGCAACTAAGGACCCATTATCGCAAATTGCAGGCACTAAGCAACGGAAGTAATAAAACACAGTCAAGACATTTGAATGAAACCCACATTCATCAATGTAAAAACAGAGGCGTACCTTTTTTTTTTTGTTTTCTTCAGTGATTAATTTCTCTCATGTTCCTTGCTTCAACTAGGGTGCCCGCTGCTTCTCAGTTCCTTAGTGGGGTTGAATATATATCAATTCACATCAGTTT
>JAMSGZ010000011.1:0-25781 GCA_030272315.1 Paspalum vaginatum
TGCGGTGCTGATAGGTCCTGGAGCGTTGGCCGGATAGGGTCGAAGACACCGCACACCATCTGAATGGCCATAACTTCCCCGTCCGGATCCAGTTTTGGGCCAAGTTTTTTTTGCCAGTGCGAATCACATGGGCACACCCTGAAGGGCGAAAACGGAGAAAACCACATTTCAAAAAAATAAATATAAAATATAAAACCCAAGAAGAACCGGTCAGGTCAAATTCAACGTCCTCCTTGCGACATTCTAACCGTGCCGCCTCCTCGGCACCGTCGCGGCATGATCCGGGACCGCGTACCACCCAGGATGTTCCGAGACAGTGCGTCCCTCAGGATAGGCCTCCCGGTACTATCATGTTCACGATTGCGGTGCTGATAGGTCCTGGAGCGTTGGCCGGATAGGGTCGAAGACACCGCACACCCATCTGAATGGCCATAACTTCCCCGTCCGGATCCAGTTTTGGCCAAGTTTTTTTTGCCAAGTGCAGAATCACATGGAGCACACCCTGAAGGGCGAAAACAGAAAACCACATTTCAAAAAAATAAATATAAAATTAAAACCCAAGAAGAACCGGTCAGGTCAAATTCAACGTCCTCCTTGCGACATTCTAACCGTGCCGCCTCCTCGGCACCGTCGCGGCATGATCCGGGACCGCGTACCACCCAGGATGTTCCGAGACAGTGCGTCCCTCAGGATAGGCCTCCCGTAATATCATGTTCACGATTGCGGTGCTGATAGGTCCTGTAGCGTTGGCCGGATAGGGTCGAAGACACCGCACACCCATCTGAATGACCATAACTTCCCCGTCCGGATCCAGTTTTGGGCCAAGTTTTTTTTGCCAAGTGCAGAATCACATGGAGCACACCCTGAAGGGCGAAAACGGAGAAAACCACATTTCAAAAAAAATAATATAAATATAAAACCCAAGAAGAACCGGTCAGGTCAAATTCAACGTCCTCCTTGCGACATTCTAACCGTGCCGCCTCCTCGGCACCGTCGCGGCATGATCCGGGACCGCGTACCACCCAGGATGTTCCGAGACAGTGCGTCCCTCAGGATAGGCCTCCCCGGTACTATCATGTTCACGATTGCGGTGCTGATAGGTCCTGGAGCGTTGGCCGGATAGGGTCGAAGACACCGCACACCCATCTGAATGGCCATAACTTCCCCGTCCGATCCAGTTTTGGGCCAAGTTTTTTTTGCCAAGTGCAGAATCACATGGAGCACACCTGAAGGGCGAAAACGGAGAAACCACATTTCAAAAAAATAAATATAAAATATAAAACCCAAGAAGAATCGGTCAGGTCAAATTCAACGTCCTCCTTGCGACATTCTAACCGTGCCGCCTCCTCGCACCGTCGCGGCATGATCCGGGACCGCGTACCACCCAGGATGTTCCGAGACAGTGCGTCCCTCAGGATAGGCCTCCCGGTATATCATGTTCACGATTGCGGTGCTGATAGTCCTGTAGCGTTGGCCGGATAGGGTCGAAGACACCGCACACCCATCTGAATGACCATAACTTCCCCGTCCGGATCCAGTTTTGGGCCAAGTTTTTTTTGCCAAGTGCAGAATCACATGGAGCACACCCTGAAGGGCGAAAACGGAGAAAACCACATTTCAAAAAAAATAAATATAAAATATAAAACCCAAGAAGAACCGGTCAGGTCAAATTCAACGTCCTCCTTGCGACATTCTAACCGTGCCGCCTCCTCGGCACCGTCGCGGCATGATCCGGGACCGCGTACCACCCAGGATGTTCTGAGACAGTGCCTCCCTCTGGATAGGCCTCCCCGGTACTATCATGTTCACGATTGCGGTGCTGATACGTCCCGGAGCGTTGGCCGGATGGGTCGAAGACACCGCACCCCCTCTGAATGGCCATAACTTCCCCGTCTATCCAGTTTTGGGCCAAGTTTTTTTTGCCAGGCGAATCACATGGGGCACACCCTGAAGGGCGAAAACGTAGAAAACTACATTTCAAAAAAAATAAATATAAAATATAAAACCCAAGAAGAACCGGTCAGGTCAAATTCAACGTCCTCCTTGCGACATTCTAACCGTGCCGCCTCCTCGGCACCGTCGCGGCATGATCCGGGACCGCGTACCACCCAGGATGTTCCGAGACAGTGCGTCCCTCAGGATAGGCCTCCCCGGTACTATCATGTTCACGATTGCGGTGCTGATAGGTCCTGGAGCGTTGGCCGGATAGGGTCGAAGACACCGCACACCCATCTGAATGGCCATAACTTCCCCTCCGGATCCAGTTTTGGGCCAAGTTTTTTTTGCCAAGTGCAGAATCACATGGAGCACACCTGAAGGGCGAAAACGGAGAAAACCACATTTCAAAAAAAAAATATATAATATAAAACCCAAGAAGAACGGTCAGGTCAAATTCAACGTCCTCCTTGCGACATTCTAACCGTGCCGCCTCCTCGGCACCGTCGCGGCATGATCCGGGACCGCGTACCACCCAGGATGTTCCGAGACAGTGCGTCCCTCAGGATAGGCCTCCCGGTAATATCATGTTCACGATTGCGGTGCTGATAGGTCCTGTAGCGTTGGCCGGATAGGGTCGAAGACACCGCACACCCATCTGAATGCCATAACTCCCCGTCTAGATCCAGTTTTGGGCCAAGTTTTTTTTGCCAGTGCAGAATCACATGGGGCACACCCTGAAGGGCGAAAACAGAAAACTACATTTCAAAAAAATAAATATAAAATATAAAACCCAAGAAGAACCGGTCAGGTCAAATTCAACGTCCTCCTTGCGACATTCTAACCGTGCCGCCTCCTCGGCACCGTCGCGGCATGATCCGGACCGCGTACCACCCAGGATGTTCCAGACAGTGCGTCCCTCAGGATAGGCCTCCCCGGTACTATCATGTTCACGATTGCGGTGCTGATAGTCCTGGAGCGTTGGCCGGATAGGGTCGAAGACACCGCACACCCATCTGAATGGCCATAACTTCCCCTCCGGATCCAGTTTTGGGCCAAGTTTTTTTTGCCAAGTGCAGAATCACATGGAGCACACACCTGAAGGGCGAAAACGGAGAAAACCACATTTCAAAAAAAATAAATATAAAATATAAAACCCAAGAAGAACCGGTCAGGTCAAATTCAACGTCCTCCTTGCGACATTCTAAACCGTGCCGCCTCCTCGGCACCGTCGCGGCATGATCCGGGACCGCGTACCACCCAGGATGTTCCGAGACAGTGCGTCCCTCAGGATAGGCCTCCCGGTACTATCATGTTCACGATTGCGGTGCTGATAGGTCCTGGAGCGTTGGCCGGATAGGGTCGAAGACACCGCACACCCATCTGAATGACCATAACTTCCCCTCCGGATCCAGTTTTGGGCCAAGTTTTTTTTGCCAAGTGCAGAATCACATGGAGCACACCCTGAAGGGCGAAAACGGAGAAAACCACATTTCAAAAAAATAAATATAAAATATAAAACCCAAGAAGAACCGGTCAGGTCAAATTCAACGTCCTCCTTGCGACATTCTAACCGTGCCGCCTCCTCGGCACCGTCGCGGCATGATCCGGGACCACGTACCACCCAGGATGTTCTGAGACAGTGCCTCCCTCTGGATAGGCCTCCCCGGTACTATCATGTTCACGATTGCGGTGCTGATACGTCCCGGAGCGTTGGCCGGATGGGTCGAAGACACCGCGCACCCATCTGAATGGCCATAACTCCCCGTCTAGATCCAGTTTTGGGCCAAGTTTTTTTTGCCAGGTGCGAATCACATGGGCACACCCTGAAGGGCGAAAACGTAGAAAACTACATTTCAAAAAAAATAAATATAAAATATAAAACCCAAGAAGAACCGGTCAGGTCAAATTCAACGTCCTCCTTGCGACATTCTAACCGTGCCGCCTCCTCGGCACCGTCGCGGCATGATCCGGGACCGCGTACCACCCAGGATGTTCCGAGACAGTGCGTCCCTCAGGATAGGCCTCCCCGGTACTATCATGTTCACGATTGCGGTGCTGATAGGTCCTGTAGCGTTGGCCGGATAGGGTCGAAGACACCGCACACCCATCTGAATGACCATAACTTCCCCGTCCGGATCCAGTTTTGGGCCAAGTTTTTTTTGCCAAGTGCAGAATCACATGGAGCACACCCTGAAGGGCGAAAACGGAGAAAACCATTTCAAAAAAATAAATATAAAATATAAAACCCAAGAAGAACCGGTCAGGTCAAATTCAACGTCCTCCTTGCGACATTCTAACCGTGCCGCCTCCTCGGCACCGTCGCGGCATGATCCGGGACCCGTACCACCCAGGATGTTCTGAGACAGTGCCTCCCTCTGGATAGGCCTCCCGGTACTATCATGTTCACGATTGCGGTGCTGATACGTCCCGGAGCGTTGGCCGGATGAGGGTCGAAGACACCGCGCACCCATCTGAATGGCCATAACTCCCCTGTCTAGATCCAGTTTTGGGCCAAGTTTTTTTTGCTAGTGCGAATCACATGGGCACACCCTGAAGGCGAAAACGTAGAAAACTACATTTCAAAAAAAAAATATAAAATATAAAACCCAAGAAGAACCGGTCAGGTCAAATTCAACGTCCTCCTTGCGACATTCTAACCGTGCCGCCTCCTCGGCACCGTCGCGGCATGATCCGGGACCGCGTACCACCCAGGATGTTCCGAGACAGTGCGTCCCTCAGGATAGGCCTCCCCGGTACTATCATGTTCACGATTGCGGTGCTGATAGGTCCGTGCGTTGGCCGGATAGGGTCGAAGACACCGCACACCCATCTGAATGGCCATAACTTCCCCGTCCGGATCCAGTTTTGGGCCAAGTTTTTTTTGCCAAGTGCAGAATCACATGGAGCACACCCTGAAGGGCGAAAACGGAGAAAACCACATTTCAAAAAAAATAAATATAAAATATAAAACCCAAGAAGAACCGGTCAGGTCAAATTCAACGTCCTCCTTGCGACATTCTAACCGTGCCGCCTCCTCGGCACCGTCGCGGCATGATCCGGGACCACGTACCACCCAGGATGTTCTGAGACAGTGCCTCCCCGGTACTATCATGTTCACGATTGCGGTGCTGATACGTCCCGGAGCGTTGGCCGGATGAGGTCGAAGACACCGCGCACCCATCTGAATGGCCATAACTCCCCGTCTAGATCCAGTTTTGGGCCAAGTTTTTTTTGCTAGTGCGAATCACATGGGCACACCCTGAAGGCGAAAACGTAGAAAACTACATTTCAAAAAAAATAAATATAAAATATAAAACCCAAGAAGAACCGGTCAGGTCAAATTCAACGTCCTCCTTGCGACATTCTAACCGTGCCGCCTCCTCGGCACCGTCGCGGCATGATCCGGGACCGCGTACCACCCAGGATGTTCCGAGACAGTGCGTCCCTCAGGATAGGCCTCCCCGGTACTATCATGTTCACGATTGCGGTGCTGATAGGTCCTGGAGCGTTGGCCGGATAGGGTCGAAGACACCGCACACCCATCTGAATGGCCATAACTTCCCCGTCCGGATCCAGTTTTGGGCCAAGTTTTTTTTGCCAAGTGCAGAATCACATGGAGCACACCCTGAAGGGCGAAAACGGAGAAAACCACATTTCAAAAAAAATAAATATAAAATATAAAACCCAAGAAGAACCGGTCAGGTCAAATTCAACGTCCTCCTTGCGACATTCTAACCGTGCCGCCTCCTCGGCACCGTCGCGGCATGATCCGGGACCCGTACCACCCAGGATGTTCTGAGACAGTGCCTCCCTCTGGATAGGCCTCCCGGTACTATCATGTTCACGATTGCGGTGCTGATACGTCCCGGAGCGTTGGCCGGATGAGGTCGAAGACACCGCGCACCCATCTGAATGGCCATAACTCCCCTGTCTAGATCCAGTTTTGGGCCAAGTTTTTTTTGCTAGGTGCGGAATCACATGGGCACACCCTGAAGGCGAAAACGTAGAAAACTACATTTCAAAAAAAATAAATATAAAATATAAAACCCAAGAAGAACCGGTCAGGTCAAATTCAACGTCCTCCTTGCGACATTCTAACCGTGCCGCCTCCTCGGCACCGTCGCGGCATGATCCGGGACCGCGTACCACCCAGGATGTTCTGAGACAGTGCGTCCCTCAGGATAGGCCTCCCCGGTACTATCATGTTCACGATTGCGGTGCTGATAGTCCGGAGCGTTGGCCGGATAGGGTCGAAGACACCGCACACCCATCTGAATGGCCATAACTTCCCCGTCCATCCAGTTTTGGGCCAAGTTTTTTTTGCCAAGTGCAGAATCACATGGAGCACACCCTGAAGGGCGAAAACGGAGAAAACCACATTTCAAAAAAAATAAATATAAAATATAAAACCCAAGAAGAACCGGTCAGGTCAAATTCAACGTCCTCCTTGCGACATTCTAACCGTGCCGCCTCCTCGGCACCGTCGCGGCATGATCCGGGACCCGTACCACCCAGGATGTTCTGAGACAGTGGTCCCTCTGGATAGGCCTCCCGGTACTATCATGTTCACGATTGCGGTGCTGATACGTCCCGGAGCGTTGGCCGGATGAGGTCGAAGACACCGCGCACCCATCTGAATGGCCATAACTTCCCCGTCCGATCCAGTTTTGGGCCAAGTTTTTTTTGCCAAGTGCGAATCACATGGAGCACACCCTGAAGGGCGAAAACGAGAAAAACATTTCAAAAAAAATAAATATAAAATATAAAACCCAAGAAGAACCGGTCAGGTCAAATTCAACGTCCTCCTTGCGACATTCTAACCGTGCCGCCTCCTCGGCACCGTCGCGGCATGATCCGGGACCGCGTACCACCCAGGATGTTCCGAGACAGTGCGTCCCTCAGGATAGGCCTCCCCGGTACTATCATGTTCACGATTGCGGTGCTGATAGGTCCTGGAGCGTTGGCCGGATAGGGTCGAAGACACCGCACACCCATGTGAATGGCCATAAACTTCCCCGTCCGGATCCAGTTTTGGGCCAAGTTTTTTTGGCCAAGTGCGAATCACATGGAGCACACCCTGAAGGGCGAAAACGGAGAAAACCACATTTCAAAAAAATAAATATAAAATATAAAACCAAGAAGAACCGGTCAGGTCAATTCAACGTCCTCCTTGCGACATTCTAAACCGTGCCGCCTCCTCGCACCGTCGCGGCATGATCCGGGACCCCGTACCACCCAGGATGTTCTGAGACATTGCCTCCCTCTGGATAGCCTCCTCGGTACTATCATGTTCACGATTGCGGTGCTGATACGTCCCGGAGCGTTGGCCGGATGAGGTCGAAGACACCGCCGCACCCATCTGAATGGCCATAACTCCCCTGTCTAGATCCAGTTTTGGGCCAAGTTTTTTTTGCTAGGGCGAAATCACATGGGGCACACCTGAAAGGCGAAAACGTAGAAAACTACATTTCAAAAAAAATAAATATAAAATATAAAACCAAGAAGAACCGTCAGGTCAAATTCAACGTGCTCCTTGCGACATTCTAACCGTGCCGCCTCCCGGCACCGTCGCGGCATGATCGGGACCGCGTACCACCCAGGATGTTCCGAGACAGTGCGTCCCTCAGGATAGGCCTCCCCGGTACTATCATGTTCACGATTGCGGTGCTGATAGGTCCTGGAGCGTTGGCCGGATAGGGTCGAAGACCACCGCACACCCATGTGAATGGCCATACTTTCCCCGTCCGGATCAGTTTTGGGCCAAGTTTTTTTTGCCAGTGCAGAATCACATGGAGACACCCTGAAGGGCGAAAACGAGAGAAAACCACATTTCAAAAAAAATAAATATAAAATATAAAACCCAAGAAGAACCGGTCAGGTCAAATTCAACGTCCTCCTTGCGACATTCTAACCGTGCCGCCTCCTCGGCACCGTCGCGAATGATCCGGGACCCCGTACCACCCAGGATGTTCTGAGACAGTGCCTCCCTCTGGATAGGCCTCCTCGGTTACTATCATGTTCACGATTGCGGTGCTGATACGTCCCGGAGCGTTGGCCGGATGAGGTCGAAGACACCGCGCACCCATCTGAGATGGCCATAACTCCGCTGTCTAATCCAGTTTTGGGCCAAGTTTTTTTTTGCTATGTGCGAAATCACATGGGGGCACACCCTGAAAGGCGAAAACGTAGAAAACTACATTTCAAAAAAAAAATAAATATAAAATATAAAACCCAAGAAGAACCGGTCAGGTCAAATTCAACGTTCTCCTTGCGACATTCTAACCGTGCCGCACTCCTCGGCACCGTCGGCAGGCATGATCCGGGACCGACGTACCACCCAGGATGTTCCGAGACAGTGCGTCCCTCAGGATAGGCCTCACCGGTACTATCATGTGCACGATTGCGGTGCTGATAGGTCCTGGAGCGTTGGCCGGATAGGGTCGAAGACACCGCACACCCATGTGAATGGCCATAACTTCCCCGTCCGGATTCCAGTTTTTGGGCCAAGTTTTTTTTGCCAAGTGCAGAATCACATGGAGCACACCCTGAAGGGCGAAAACGGAGAAAACCACATTTCAAAAAAAATAAATATAAAATATAAACCCAAGAGAAACCGGTCAGGTCAAATTCAACGTCCTCCTTGCGACATTCTAACCGTGCCGCCTCCTCGGCACCGTCGCGGCATGATCCGGGACCCCGTACCACCAGGATGTTCTGAGACAGTGCCTCCTCTGGATAGGCCTCCTCGGTACTATCATGTTCACGATTGCGGTGCTGATACGTCCCGGAGCGTTGGCCGGATTGAAGGGTCGAAGACACCGCGTCACCCATCTGAATGGCCATAACTCCCCTGTCTAGATCCAGTTTTGGGGCCCAAGTTTTTTTTGCTAGGTGCGAAATCACATGGGGCACACCCTGAAAGGCGAAACGTAGAAAACTACATTTCAAAAAAAAATAAATATAAAATATAAAACCCAAGAAGAACCAGGTCAGGTCAAATTCAACGTTCTCCTTGCGACATTCTAACCGTGCCGCCTCCTCGGCACCGTCGCGGCCATGATCCTGGGACCGCGTACCACCCAGGATGTTCCGAGACAGTGCGTCCCTCAGGATAGGCCTCCCCGGTACTATCATGTTCACGATTGCGGTGCTGATAGGTCCTGGAGCGTTGGCCGATAGGGTCGAAGACACCGCACAACCCATGTGAATGGCCATAACTTCCCCGTCCGGATCCAGTTTTGGGCCCAAGTTTTTTTGCCAAGTGCAGAATCACATGGAGCACACCCTGAAGGGCGAAAAACGGAGAAAACCACATTTCAAAAAAAATTAAATATAAAATATAAAACCCAAGAAGAACCGGTCAGGTCAAATTCAACGTCCTCCTTGCGACATTCTAACCGTGCCGCCTCCTCGGCACCGTCGCGGCATGATCCGGGACCCCGTACCACCCAGGATGTTCTGAGACAGTGCCTCCCTCTGGATAGGCCTCCTCGGTACTATCATGTTCACGATTGCGGTGCTGATACGTCCCGGAGCGTTGGCCGGATGAGGTCGAAGACACCGCGCACCCATCTGAATGGCCATAACTCCCCTGTCTAGATCCAGTTTTGGGCCAAGTTTTTTTTGCTAGGTGCGAAATCACATGGGGCACACCCTGAAAGGCGAAAACGTAGAAAACTACATTTCAAAAAAAATAAATATAAAATATAAAACCCAAGAAGAACCGGTCAGGTCAAATTCAACGTTCTCCTTGCGACATTCTAACCGTGCCGCCTCCTCGGCACCGTCGCGGCATGATCCGGGACCGCGTACCACCCAGGATGTTCCGAGACTAGTGCGTCCCTCAGGATAGGCCTCCCCGGTACTATCATGTTCACGATTGCGGTGCTGATAGGTCCTGGAGCGTTGGCCGGATAGGGTCGAAGACACCGCACACCCATGTGAATGGCCATAACTTCCCCGTCCGGATCCAGTTTTGGGCCAAGTTTTTTTTTGCCAAGTGCAGAATCCACATTGGAGCACACCCTGAAGGGCGAAAACGGAGCAAACCACATTTCAAAAAAAATAAATATAAAATATAAAACCCAAAGAAGAACCGGTCAGGTCAAATTCAAACGTCCTCCTTGCGACATTCTAACCGTGCCGCCTCCTCGGCACCCGTCGCGGCATGATCCGGGACCGCGTACCACCCAGGATGTTCTGAGACAGTGCCTCCCTCTGGATCGGCCTCCCCGGGTACTATCATGTTCACGATTGCGGTGCTGATAGGTCCCGGGAGCGTTGGCCGGATGGGGTCGGAAGACACCGCGCACCCATCTGAATGGCCATAACTCCCCTGTCTAGATCTCAGTTTTGGGCCAAGTTTTTTTTTGCTAGGTTGCGGAATCACATGGGGCACACCCTGAAAGGCGAAAACGTAGAAAACCACATTTCAAAAAAAAAGAAATATAAAATATAAAACCCAAGAAGAACCGGTCAGGTCAAATTCAACGTCCTCCTTGCGACATTCTAACCGTGCCGCCTCCTCGGCACCGTCGCGGCATGATCCGGGACCACGTACCACCCAGGATGTTCTGAGACAGTGCCTCCCTCTGGATAGGCCTCCCCGGTACTATCATGTTCACGATTGCGGTGCTGATACGTCCCGGAGCGTTGGCCGGATGGGGTCAAAGACACCGTGAACCCATCTGAATGGCCATAACTTCCCCGTCCGGATCCAGTTTTGGGCCAAGTTTTTTTTTGCCAAGTGCAGAATCACATGGAGCACACCCTGAAGGGCGAAAACGGAGAAAACCACATTTCAAAAAAAAATAAATATAAAATATAAAACCCAAGAAGAAACCGGTCAGGTCAAATTCAACGTCCTCCTTGCGACATTCTAAACCGTGCCGCCTCCTCGGCACCGTCGCGGCATGATCCGGGGAAAACGTACCAACCCGGATGTTCTGAGACAGTGCCTCCCTCTGGATAGGCCTCCCTGGTACTATCATGTTCACGATCGCGGTGCTTGATACGTCCCCGGAGCGTTGGCCGGATGGGGTCAAAGACACCGTGAACCGCATCTGAATGGCCATAACTTCCCGTCCGGATCCTGTTTTGTGCCATGTTTTTTTTTGCCAAGTGCAGAATCACATGGAGAACACCCTGAAGGGCGAAAAAAACGGAGAAAACCACATTTCAAAAAAAATAAATATAAAATATAAAACCCAAGAAGAACCCGCGGTCGGTCAAATTCAACGTCCTCCTTGCGACATTCTAACCTGCCGCCCTCCCTCGGCACCGATCGCCGGCATGATCCGGGACCGCGTACCACCCAGGATGTTCTGAGACAGTGCCTCCCTCTGGATCGGCCTCCCCGGTACTATCATGTTCACGATTGCGGTGCTGATAGGTCCCGGAGCGTTGCCGGATGGGGTCGAGGACACCGCGCACCCATCTGAATGGCCATAACTCCCCTGTCTGGATCCCAGTTTTGGGCCAAAGTTTTTTTTGCCAGTGTGCGGAATCACATGGGCACACCCTGAAAGGCGAAAACGTAGAAAACCACATTTCAAAAAAAAATAAATATAAAATATAAACCCAAAGAAGAACCCGGTCAGGTCAAATTCAACGTCCTCCTTGCGACATTCTAACCGTGCCGCATCCTCGGACACCGTCGCGGCAGGATCCGGGACCCCCGTACACCCAGGATGTTCTGAGACAGTGCCTCCCTCTGGATAGGCCTCCTCGGTACTATCATGTTCACGATTGCGGTGCTGATACGTCCCGGAGCGTTGGCCGGATGAGGTCGAAGACACCGCGCACCCATCTGAATGGCCATAACTCCCCTGTCTAGATCCAGTTTTGGGCCAAGTTTTTTTTGCTAGGTGCGGAATCACATGGGACACACCCTGAAAGGCGAAAACGTTGAAAACTACATTTCAAAAAAAATAAATATAAAATATAAAACCCGAGACAGTGCGTCCCTCAGGATAGGCCTCCCCGGTACTATCATGTTCACGATTGCGGTGCTGATAGGTCCCGGAGCGTTTGCCGGATAGGGTCGAAGACATCGCACACCCATCTGAATGGCCATAACTTCCCCGTCCGGATCCAGTTGTGGGCCAAGTTTTTTTTGCCAAGTGCAGAATCACATGGAGCGCACCCTGAAGGGCGAAAACGAAGAAAACTACATTTTAAAAAAAAAATATAAAATATAAAACCCAAGAAGAACCGGTCAGGTCAAATTCAACGTCCTCCTTGCGACATTCTAACCGTGCCGCCTCCTCGGGACCGTCGCGGCATGATCCGGGACCACGTACCACCCAGGATGTTCTGAGACAGTGCCTCCCTCTGGATAGGCCTCCCCGGTACTATCATGTTCACGATCGCGGTTGCTGATACGTCCCGGAGCGTTGGCCGGATGGGGTTCAAAGACACCGTGAACCCATCTGAATGGCCCTAACTTTCCCGTCCGGATCCTGTTTTTGTGCCATGTTTTTTTTGCCAAGTGCAGAATCACATGGAGCACACCCTGAAGGGCGAAAACGGAGAAAACCACATTTAAAAAAAAATAAATATAAATATAAAACCCAAGAAGACACCGGTCTTCAGTTCAAATTCAACGTCCTCCTTGCGACATTCTAACCGTGCCGCCTCCTCGGCACCGTCTGCGGCATGATCCGGGACCGCGTACCACCTCAGGATGTTCTGAGACAGGCTCCCTCTGGATCGGCCTCCCCGGTACTATCATGTTCACGATTGCGGTGCTGATAGGTCCCCGGAGCGTTGGCCGGATGGGGTCGAGGACACCGCGCACCCATCTGAATGGCCATAACTCCCCTGTCTGGATCCAGTTTTGGGCCAAGTTTTTTTTTGCCAGTGCGGAATCACATGGTGCACACCCATGAAGGCGAAAAGTAGAAAACCACATTTCAAAAAAATAATATAAAATATAAAACCCAAGAAGAACCGGTCAGGTCAAATTCAACGTCCTCCTATGCGACATTCTTAACCGTGCCGCCTCCTCCGGCACCGTCGCGCGCATGATTCCGGGGACCCCGTACCACCCAGGATGTTCTGAGGACAGTGCCTCCCTCTGGATCCACTATGGCCCTCCTCGGTACTATCATGTTCACGATTGCGGTGCTGATACGTACCCGGAGCGTTGGCCGGATGAGGTCGAAGACACCGCGCACCCATCTGAATGGCCATAACTCCCCTGTCTAGATCCAGTTTTGGGCCAAGTTTTTTTTTGCTAGGTGCGGAATCACATGGGACACACCCCCCGAAAAGGCGAAAACGTAGAAAAGATAAAACTACATTTCAAAAAAAATAAATATAAAATATAAAACCCAAGAGAACCGGTCAGGTCAAATTCAACGTCCTCCTTGCGACATTCTAACCGTGGCCGCCTCCTCGGCACCGTCGCGGCATGATCCGGGACGCGTACCACCCAGGATGTTCCTAGACAGTGCGTCACCTCAGGATAGGCCTCCCCGTGTACTATCATGTTCACGATTGCGGTGCTGATAGGTCCTGGAGCGTTGGCCGGATAGGGTCGAAGACACCGCACACCCATGTGAATGGCCATAACTTCCCCGTCCGGATCCAGTTTTGGGCCAAGTTTTTTTGCCAAGTGCAGAATCACATGGAGCACACCCTGAAGGGGCGAAAACGGAGGAAAACCACATTTCAAAAAAATAAATATAAAATATAAAACCCAAGAAGGAACCGGTCAGGTCAAATTCAACGTCCCACCTTGCGACATTCTAACCGTGCCTGCCCTCCTCGGCACCGTCGCGGCATGATCCGGGACACGCGTACCACCCAGGATGTTCTCGAGACAGTGCGTCCCTCTAGGATAGGCCTCCTCGGTACTATCTTGTTCACGATTGCGGTGCTGATAGGTCCCGGAGCGTTGGCACGGATGGGGTCGAAGACACCGCGCACCCATCTGAATGGCCATAACTCGCCTGTCTGGATCCAGTTTAGGGCCAAGTTTTTTTGCCAGGTGCAGGAATCACAGTGGGGCACACACTGAGAGGCGAAAACCGTAGAAAACCACATTTCAAAAAAAAATAAATATAAAATATAAAACCCAAGAAGAACCGGTCAGGTCAAATTCAACGTCCTCCTTGCGACATTCTAACCGTGCCGCCTCCTCGGCACCGTCAGCGGCATGATCCGGGACCGCGTACCACCCAGGATGTTTCGAGACAGTGCGTCCCTCAGGATAGGCTTCCCCGGTACTATCATGTTCACGATTGCGGTGCTGATAGGTCCCTGGAGCGTTGGCCGGATTGGGTCGAAGACACCGCAGCACCCATCTGAATGGCCATAAACTTCCCCTGTCCGGATCCAGTTTTGGGCCAAGTTTTTTTGCCAAGGTGCAAGAATCACAGTGGGAGCACACCCTGAAGGCGAAAACGTAGCAAACCACATTTCAAAAAAAATAAATATAAAATATAAAACCCAAGAAGAACCGGTCAGGTCAAATTCAACGTCCTCCTTGCGACATTCTAACCGTGCCGCCTCCTCGGCACTGTCGCGGCATGATCCGGGACGCACGTACCACCCAGGATGTTCTGAGACAGTGCCTCCCTCTGGATAGGCCTCCCCGGTACTATCTTGTTCACGATTGCGGTGCTGATACGTCCCGGAGCGTTGGCCGGATCGGGTCGAAGACACCGCGCACCCATCTGAATGGCCATAACTTCGCCTTGTCCGGGATCAGTTTTGGGCCAAGTTTTTTTGCCAAGGTGCAGGAATCACAGTGGAGCACACACTGAAGGCGAAAACGTAGAAAACCACATTTCCAAAAAAATAAATATAAAATATAAAACCCAAGAAGAACCGGTCAGGTCAAATTCAACGTCCTCCTTGCGACATTCTAACCGTGCCGCCTCCTCGGCACCGTCACGGCATGATCCGGGACCGCGTACCACCCAGGATGTTTCGAGACAGTGCGTCCCTCAGGATAGGCCTCCCCGGTACTATCATGTTCACGATTGCGGTGCTGATAGGTCCCTGGAGCGTTGGCCGGATTGGGTCGAAGACACCGCACACCATTGAATGGCCATAACTTCCCCGTCCGGATCCAGTTTTGGCCAAGTATTTTTTTGCCAAGTGCGGAATCACATGGGGCACACCCTGAAAGGCGAAAACGTAGAAAACCATATTTCAAAAAAAATAAATATAAAATATAAAACCCAAGAAGAACCGGTCAGGTCCAAATTCAACGTCCTCCTTGCGACATTCTAACCGTGCGCCTCCTCGGGCACGTCGCGGCATGATCCGGGACCAACGTACCACCCAGGATGTTCTGAGACAGTGCCTCCCTCTGGATAGGCCTCCCCGGTACTATCTTGTTCACGATTGCGGTGCTGATACGTCCCGGAGCGTTGGCCGGATGGGGTCAAAGACACCGTGAACCCATCTGAATGGCCATAACTTCCCCGTCCGGATCCTGTTTTGTGCCAAGTTTTTTTGCCAAGTGCAGAATCACATGGAGCACACCCTGAAGGGCGAAAACGGAGAAAACCACATTTAAAAAAAAATAAATATAAAATATAAAACCCAAGAAGAACCGGTCAGGTCAAATTCAACGTCCTCCTTGCGACATTCTAACCGTGCCGCCTCCTCGGCACCGTCGCGGCATGATCCGGGACCACGTACCACCCAGGATGTTCTAGACAGTGCCTCCCTCTGGATAGGCCTCCCGGTATATCATGTTCACGATTGCGGTGCTGATACGTCCGGAGCGTTGGCCGGATGGGGTCAAAGACACCGGGAACCCATCTGAATGGCCATAACTTGTCCCTCGTCCGGATCCAGTTGTGGGCCAAGTTTTTTGCAGTGTGCAGAATCACATGGAGCAGCACCCTGAAGGGCGAAAACGTAAGAAAACCACATTTCAGAAAAAATAAATATAAAATATAAAACCCAAGAAGAACCGGTCAGGTCAAATTCAACGTCCTCCTTGCGACATTCTAACCGTTCCGCCTCCTCGCACCGTCGCGGCATGATCCGGGACCGCGTACCACCCAGGATGTTTCCGAGCCAGTGCGTCCCTCAGGATAGGCCTCCCCGGTACTATCATGTTCACGATTGCGGTGCTGATAGGTCCCGGCAGCGTTGGCCGGATGGGTCGAAGACACCGGCCGCACCCATGTGAATGGCCATAACTCCTCCCGGTCTGGATCCAGTTTTGGGCCAAGTCTTTTTTTGCCAAGGTGCGGAATCACATGGAGGCACACCCTGAAAGGGCGAAACGTAGAAAACCACATTTCAAAAAAAAATAAATATAAAATATAAAACCCAGAAGAACCGGTCAGGTCAAATTCAACGTCCTCCTTGCGACATTCTAACCGTGCCGCCTCCTCTGGCACCGTCGCGGCATGATCCGGGACCACGTACCACCCAGGATGTTCTGAGACAGTGCCTCCCTCAGGATAGGCCTCCCCGGTACTATCTTGTTCACGATTGCGGTGCTGATACGTCCCGGAGCGTTGGCCGGATGGGGTCAAAGACACCATGAACCCATCTGAATGGCCATAACTTCCCGTCCGGATCCTGTTTTGTGCCAAGTTTTTTTTGCCAAGTGCAGAATCACATGGAGCACACCGTGAAGGGCGAAAACGGAGAAAACCACGTTTCAAAAAAAATAAATATAAAATATAAAAAACAAGAAGAACCGGTCAGGTCAAATTCAACGTCCTCCTTGCGACATTCTAACCGTGCCGCCTCCTCGGCACCGTCGCGGCATCATCTAGGACCGCGTACCACCCAGGATGTTCTAAGACAGTGCCTCCCTCTGGATAGGCCTCCCCGGTACTGTCATGTTCACGATTGCGGTGCTGATAGGTCCCGGAGCGTTGGCCGGATAGGGTCGAAGACATCGCGCACCCATCTGAATGGCCATAACTTCCCCGTCCGGATCCAGTTGTGGGCCAAGTTTTTTTGCCAGGTGCGGAATCACATGGGGCGCACCCTGAAAGGCGAAAACGTAGAAAACCACATTTCAAAAAAAATAAATATAAAATATAAAACCCAAGAAGAACCGGTCAGGTCAAATTCAACGTCCTCCTTGCGACATTCTAACCGTGCCGCCTCCTCGGCACCGTCGCGGCATGATCCGGGACCGCGTACCACCCAGGATGTTCCGAGACAGTGCGTCCCTCAGGATAGGCCTCCCCGGTACTATCATGTTCACGATTGCGGTGCTGATAGGTCCCGGAGTGTTGGCCGGATGGGGTCGAAGACACCGCGCACCCATCTGAATGGCCATAACTCCCCCGGTCTGGATCCAGTTTTGGGCCAAGTTTTTTTTGCCAGGTGCAGAATCACGTGGGGCACACCCTGAAAGGCGAAAACGTAGAAAACCACATTTCAAAAAAAATAAATATAAAATATAAAACCCAAGAAGAACCGGTCAGGTCAAATTCAACTTCCTCCTTGCGACATTCTAACCGTGCCGCCTCCTCGGTACCGTCGCGGCATGATCCGAGACCACGTACCACCCAGGATGTTCTGAGACAGTGCCTCCCTCTGGATAGGCCTCCCTGGTACTATCTTGTTCATGATTGCGGTGCTGATACCTCCCGGAGCATTGGCCGGATGGGGTCAAAGACACCGTGAACCCATCTGAATGGCCATAACTTCCCCGTCCGGATCCTGTTTTTGCGAAGTTTTTTTTGCCAAGTGCAGAATCACATGGAGCACACCCTGAAGGGCGAAAACGGAGAAAACCACATTTCAAAAAAAATAAATATAAAATATAAAACCCAAGAAGAACCGGTCAGGTCAAATTCAACGTCCTCCTTGCGACATTCTAACCGTGCCGCCTCCTCGGCACCGTCGCGGCATGATCCGGGACCGCGTACCACCCAGGATGTTCCGAGACAGTGCGTCCCTCAGGATAGGCCTCCCCGGTACTATCATGTTCACGATTGCGGTGCTGATAGGTCCCGCAGCGTTGGCCGGATGGGGTCGAAGACACCGCGCACCCATGTGAATGGCCATAACTTCCCCCGGTCTGGATCCAGTTTTGGGCCAAGTCTTTTTTGCCAGGTGCGGAATCACATGGGGCACACCCTGAAAGGCGAAAACGTAGAAAACCACATTTCAAAAAAAAATAAATATAAAATATAAAACCCAAGAAGAACCGGTCAGGTCAAATTCAACGTCCTCCTTGCGACATTCTAACCGTGCCGCCTCCTCGGCACCGTCGCGGCATGATCCGGGACCACGTACCACCCAGGATGTTCTGAGACAGTGCCTCCCTCAGGATAGGCCTCCCCGGTACTATCTTGTTCACGATTGCGGTGCTGATACGTCCCGGAGCGTTGGCCGGATGGGGTCAAAGACACCATGAACCCATCTGAATGGCCATAACTTCCCGTCCGGATCCTGTTTTGTGCCAAGTTTTTTTTGCCAAGTGCAGAATCACATGGAGCACACCCTGAAGGGCGAAAACGGAGAAAACCACGTTTCAAAAAAAATAAATATAAAATATAAAAAACAAGAAGAACCGGTCAGGTCAAATTCAACGTCCTCCTTGCGACATTCTAACCGTGCCGCCTCCTCGGCACCGTCGCGGCATGATCCAGGACCGCGTACCACCCAGGATGTTCTAAGACAGTGCCTCCCTCTGGATAGGCCTCCCCGGTACTATCATGTTCACGATTGCGGTGCTGATAGGTCCCGGAGCGTTGGCCGGATGGGGTCGAAGACACCGCGCACCCATCTGAATGGCCATAACTCGCCTGTCTGGATCCAGTTTTGGGCCAAGTTTTTTTTGCCAGGTGCGGAATCACGTGGGGCACACACTGAAAGGCGAAAACGTAGAAAACCACATTTCAGAAAAAAATAAATATAAAATATAAAACCCAAGAAGAACCGGTCAGGTCAAATTCAACGTCCTCCTTGCGACATTCTAACCGTGCCGCCTCCTCGGCACCGTCACGGCATGATCCGGGACCGCGTACCACCCAGGATGTTTCGAGACAGTGCGTCCCTCAGGATAGGCCTCCCCGGTACTATCATGTTCACGATTGCGGTGCTGATAGGTCCTGGAGCGTTGGCCGGATTGGGTCGAAGACACCGCACACCCATCTGAATGGCCATAACTTCCCCGTCCGGATCCAGTTTTGGGCCAAGTTTTTTTTGCCAAGTGCAGAATCACATGGAGCACACCCTAAAGGGCGAAAACGGAGAAAACCACATTTCAAAAAAAATAAATATAAAATATAAAACCCAAGAAGAACCGGTCAGGTCAAATTCAACGTCCTCCTTGCGACATTCTAACCGTGCCGCCTCCTCGGCACCGTCGCGGCATGATCCGGGACCGCGTACCACCCAGGATGTTCCGAGACAGTGCGTCCCTCAGGATAGGCCTCCCCGGTACTATCATGTTCACGATTGCGGTGCTGATAGGTCCCGCAGCGTTGGCCGGATGGGGTCGAAGACACCGCGCACCCATGTGAATGGCCATAACTCCCCCGGTCTGGATCCAGTTTTGGGCCAAGTCTTTTTTGCCAGGTGCGGAATCACATGGGGCACACCCTGAAAGGCGAAAACGTAGAAAACCACATTTCAAAAAAAAATAAATATAAAATATAAAACCCAAGAAGAACCGGTCAGGTCAAATTCAACGTCCTCCTTGCGACATTCTAACCGTGCCGCCTCCTCGGCACCGTCGCGGCATGATCCGGGACCACGTACCACCCAGGATGTTCTGAGACAGTGCCTCCCTCAGGATAGGCCTCCCCGGTACTATCTTGTTCACGATTGCGGTGCTGATACGTCCCGGAGCGTTGGCCGGATGGGGTCAAAGACACCATGAACCCATCTGAATGGCCATAACTTCCCGTCCGGATCCTGTTTTGTGCCAAGTTTTTTTTGCCAAGTGCAGAATCACATGGAGCACACCCTGAAGGGCGAAAACGGAGAAAACCACGTTTCAAAAAAAATAAATATAAAATATAAAAAACAAGAAGAACCGGTCAGGTCAAATTCAACGTCCTCCTTGCGACATTCTAACCGTGCCGCCTCCTCGGCACCGTCGCGGCATCATCCAGGACCGCGTACCACCCAGGATGTTCTAAGACAGTGCCTCCCTCTGGATAGGCCTCCCCGGTACTATCATGTTCACGATTGCGGTGCTGATAGGTCCCGGAGCGTTGGCCGGATGGGGTCGAAGACACCGCGCACCCATCTGAATGGCCATAACTCGCCTGTCTGGATCCAGTTTTGGGCCAAGTTTTTTTTGCCAGGTGCGGAATCACGTGGGGCACACACTGAAAGGCGAAAACGTAGAAAACCACATTTCAAAAAAAAATAAATATAAAATATAAAACCCAAGAAGAACCGGTCAGGTCAAATTCAACGTCCTCCTTGCGACATTCTAACCGTGCCGCCTCCTCGGCACCGTCGCGGCATGATCCGGGACCGCGTACCACCCAGGATGTTCCGAGACAGTGCGTCCCTCAGGATAGGCCTCCCCGGTACTATCATGTTCACGATTGCGGTGCTGATAGGTCCTGGAGCGTTGGCCGGATTGGGTCGAAGACACCGCACACCCATCTGAATGGCCATAACTTCCCCGTCCGGATCCAGTTTTGGGCCAAGTTTTTTTTGCCAAGTGCAGAATCACATGGAGCACACCCTGAAGGGCGAAAACGGAGAAAACCACATTTCAAAAAAAATAAATATAAAATATAAAACCCAAGAAGAACCGGTCAGGTCAAATTCAACGTCCTCCTTGCGACATTCTAACCGTGCCGCCTCCTCGGCACCGTCGCGGCATGATCCGGGACCACGTACCACCCAGGATGTTCTGAGACAGTGCCTCCCTCTGGATAGGCCTCCCCGGTACTATCTTGTTCACGATTGCGGTGCTGATACGTCCCGGAGCGTTGGCCGGATCGGGTCAAAGACACCGTGAACCCATCTGAATGGCCATAACTTCCCCGTCCGGATCCTGTTTTGTGCCAAGTTTTTTTTGCCAGGTGCGGAATCACATGGAGCACACCCTGAAGGGCGAAAACGGAGAAAACCACATTTCAAAAAAAATAAATATAAAATATAAAACCCAAGAAGAACCGGTCAGGTCAAATTCAACGTCCTCCTTGCGACATTCTAACCGTGCCGCCTCCTCGGCACCGTCGCGGCATGATCCGGGACCACGTACCACCCAGGATGTTCTGAGACAGTGCCTCCCTCTGGATAGGCCTCCCCGGTACTATCTTGTTCACGATTGCGGTGCTGATACGTCCCGGAGCGTTGGCCGGATGGGGTCAAAGACACCGTGAACCCATCTGAATGGCCATAACTTCCCCGTCCGGATCCTGTTTTGTGCCAAGTTTTTTTTGCCAAGTGCAGAATCACATGGAGCACACCCTGAAGGGCGAAAACGGAGAAAACCACATTTCAAAAAAAATAAATATAAAATATAAAAAACAAGAAGAACCGGTCAGGTCAAATTCAACGTCCTCCTTGCGACATTCTAACCGTGCCGCCTCCTCGGCACCGTCGCGGCATGATCCGGGACCGCGTACCACCCAGGATGTTCTGAGACAGTGCCTCCCTCAGGATAGGCCTCCCCGGTACTATCATGTTCACGATTGCGGTGCTGATACGTCCCGGAGCGTTGGCCGGATGGGGTCAAAGACACCGTGAACCCATCTGAATGGCCATAACTTCCCCGTCCGGATCCTGTTTTGTGCCGAAGTTTTTTTTTGCCAAGTGCAGAATCACATGGAGCACACACTGAAGGCGAAAAACGTGAGAAAACCACATTTCAAAAAAAATAAATATAAAATATAAAAAACAAGAAGAACCGGTCAGGTCAAATTCAACGTCCTCCTTGCGACATTCTAACCGTGCCGCCTCCTCGGCACCGTCGCTGCATGATCCGGGACCGCGTACCACCCAGGATGTTCTGAGACAGTGCCTCCCTCTGGATAGGCCTCCCCGGTACTATCATGTTCACGATTGCGGTGCTGATACGTCCCGGAGCGTTGGCCGGATGGGGTCAAAGACACCGTGAACCCATCTGAATGGCCATAACTTCCCCGTCCGGATCCATGTTTTGTGCCAAGTTTTTTTTGCCAAGTGCAGAATCACATGGAGCACACCCTGAAGGGCGAAAACGGAGAAAACCACATTTCAAAAAAAATAAATATAAAATATAAAACCCAAGAAGAACCGGTCAGGTCAAATTCAACGTCCTCCTTGCGACATTCTAACCGTGCCGCCTCCTCGGCACCGTCGCGGCATGATCCGGGACCCGCGTACCACCCAGGATGTTCTGAGACAGTGCCTCCCTCTGGATAGGCCTCCCCGGTACTATCTTGTTCACGATTGCGGTGCTGATACGTCCCGGAGCGTTGGCCGGATGGGGTCAAAGACACCGTGAACCCATCTGAATGGCCATAACTTCCCCGTCCGGATCCTGTTTTGTGCCAAGTTTTTTTTTGCCAAGTGCAGAATCACATGGAGCACACACTGAAGGGCGAAAACGGAGGAAAACCACGTTTCAAAAAAATAAATATAAAATATAAAAAACAAGAAGAACCGGTCAGGTCAAATTCAACGTCCTCCTTGCGACATTCTAACCGTGCCGCCTCCTCGGCACCGTCGCGGCATGATCCGGGGACCGCGTACCACCCAGGATGTTCTGAGACAGTGCCTCCCTCTGGATAGGCCTCCCCTGGTACTATCATGTTCACGATTGCGGTGCTGATACGTCCCGGAGCGTTGGCCGGATGGGGTCAAAGACACCGTTGAACCCATCTGAATGGCCATAACTCCCGTCCGGATCCTGTTTTGTGCCAAGTTTTGGGCCAAGTTTTTTTTGCCAAGTGCAGAATCACATGGAGCACACCCTGAAGGGCGAAAACGGAGAAAACCACATTTCAAAAAAAATAAATATAAAATATAAAACCCAAGAAGAACCGGTCAGGTCAAATTCAACGTCCTCCTTGCGACATTCTAACCGTGCCGCCTCCTCGGCACCGTCGCGGCATGATCCGGGACCGCGTACCACCCAGGATGTTCCGAGACAGTGCGTCCCTCAGGATAGGCCTCCCCGGTACTATCATGTTCACGATTGCGGTGCTGATAGGTCCCGGAGCGTTGGCCGGATGGGGTCGAAGACACCGCGCACCCATCTGAATGGCCATAACTCGCCTGTCTAGATCCAGTTTTGGGCCAAGTTTTTTTTGCCAGGTGCGGAATCACGTGGGGCACACACTGAAAGGCGAAAACGTAGAAAACCACATTTCAAAAAAAAATAAATATAAAATATAAAACCCAAGAAGAACCGGTCAGGTCAAATTCAACGTCCTCCTTGCGACATTCTAACCGTCGTCGCCTCCTCGGCACCGTTCGCGGCATGATCCGGGAACCGCGTACCACCCAGGATGTTCCGAGACTAGTGCGTCCCTCAGGATAGGCCTCCCCCCGGTACTATCATGTTCACGATTGCGGTGCTGATAGGTCCTGGAGCGTTGGCCGGATTGGGTCGAAGACACCGCACACCCATCTGAATGGCCATAACTTTCCCCGTCCGGATCCAATTTTGGGCCAAGTTTTTTTGCCAAGTGCAGAATCACATGGAGCACACCCTGAAGGGCGAAAACGGAGAAAACCACATTTCAAAAAAAATAAATATAAAATATAAAACCCAAGAAGAACCGGTCAGGTCAAATTCAACGTCCTATTTGCGACATTCTAACCGTGTCGCCTCCTCGGCACCGTCGCGGCATGATCCGGGACCACATAGCACCCAGGATGTTCTGAGACAGTGCCTCCCTCGGATAGGCCTCCCCGGTACTATCTTGTTCACGATTGCGGTGCTGATAGTCCCGAGCGTTGGCCGGATGGGTCAAAGACACAGTGAACCCATCTGAATGGCCATAACTTCCCCGTCCGGATCCTGTTTTGTGCCAAGTTTTTTTTGCCAAGTGCAGAATCACATGGAGCACACCTGAAGGCGAAAACGAGAAAACCACATTTCAAAAAAATAAATAAAAATATAAAAAACAAGAAGAACCGGTCAGGTCAAATTTAACGTCCTCCTTGCGACATTCTAACCGTGGCCTACTCGGCACCGTCGCGGCATGATCCGGGACCGCGTACCACCCAGGATGTTCTGAGACAGTGCCTCCCTCTGGATAGGCCTCCCGGTACTATCATGTTCACGATTGCGGTGCTGATACGTCCGGAGCGTTGGCCGGAGGGGTCAAAGACACCGTGAACCCATCTGAATGGCCATAACTTCCCCGTCCGGATCCTGTTTTGTGCGAAGTTTTTTTTGCCAAGTGCAGAATCACATGGAGCACACCCTGAAGGGCGAAAACGGAGAAAACCACATTTCAAAAAAATAAATATAAAATATAAAACCCAAGAAGAACCGGTCAGGTCAAATTCAACGTCCTCCTTGCGACATTCTAACCGTGCCGCCTCCTCGGCACCGTCGCGGCATGATCCGGGACCGCGTACCACCCAGGATGTTCCGAGACAGTGCGTCCCTCAGGATAGGCCTCCCCAGTACTATCATGTTCACGATTGCGGTGCTGATAGGTCCCGGAGCGTTGGCCGGATGGGGTCGAAGACACCGCGCACCCATCTGAATGGCCATAACTCGCCTGTCTAGATCCAGTTTTGGGCCAAGTTTTTTTTGCCAGGTGCGGAATCACGTGGGGCACACACTGAAAGGCGAAAACGTAGAAAACCACATTTCAAAAAAAAATAAATATAAAATATAAAACCCAAGAAGAACCGGTCAGGTCAAATTCAACGTCCTCCTTGCGACATTCTAACCGTGCCGCCTCCTCGGCACCGTCGCGGCATGATCCGGGACCGCGTACCACCCAGGATGTTCCGAGACAGTGCGTCCCTTAGGATAGGCCTCCCCGGTACTATCATGTTCACGATTGCGGTGCTGATAGGTCCTGGAGCGTTGGCCGGATTGGGTCGAAGACACCGCACACCCATCTGAATGGCCAAACTTCCCGTCCGGATCCAGTTTTGGGCCAAGTTTTTTTGCAGGTGCGGAATCACATGAGCACACCCTGAAGGCGAAAACGAAGAAAACCACATTTCAAAAAAAATAAATATAAAATATAAAACCCAAGAAGAACCGGTCTGGTCAAATTCATCGTCCTCCTTGCGACATTCTAACCGTGCCGCCTCCTCGCACCGTCGCGGCATGATCCGGGACCACTTACCACCCGGATGTTCGGAGACAGTGCCTCCTTTGGATAGGCCTCCCCGGTACTATCTTGTTCACGATTGCGGTGCTGATACGTCCCGGAGCGTTGGCCGGATGGGTCAAAGACACCGTGAACCCATCTGAATGGCCATAACTTCCCCGTCCGGATCCTGTTTTGTGCAAGTTTTTTTGCCAAGTGCAGAATCACATGGAGCACACCCTGAAGGGCGAAAACGGAGAAAACCACATTTCAAAAAAATAAATATTAAAATATAAAAACAAGAAGAACCGGTCAGGTCAAATTCAATGTCCTCCTTGCGACATTCTAACCGTGCCGCCTACTCGGCACCGTCGCGGCATGATCCGGGACCGCGTACCACCCAGGATGTTCTGAGACAGTGCCTCCTCTGGATAGGCCTCCCCGGTACTATCATGTTCACGATTGCGGTGCTGATACGTCCCGGAGCGTTGGCCGGATGGGGTCAAAGACACCGTGAACCCATCTGAATTGGCCATAACTTCCCGTCCGGATCCTGTTTTGTGCGAAGTTTTTTTTGCCAAGTGCAGAATCACATGGAGCACACCCTGAAGGGCGAAAACGGAGAAAACCACATTTCAAAAAAAATAAATATAAAATATAAAACCC
>JAMSGZ010000011.1:33469-85728 GCA_030272315.1 Paspalum vaginatum
GTGCCCCATGTGATTCCGCACTGGCAAAAAAAACTTGGCCCAAAACTGGATCTAGACAGGGGAGTTATGGTCATTCAGATGGGTGTGCGGTGTCTTCGACCCTATCCGGCCAACGCTACAGGACCTATCAGCACCGCAATCGTGAACATGATAGTACCGGGAGGCCTATCCTGAGGGACGCACTGTCTCGGAACATCCTGGGTGGTACGCGGTCCCGGATCATGCCGCGACGGTGCCGAGGAGGCGGCACGGTTAGAATGTCGCAAGGAGGACGTTGAATTTGACCTGACCGTTCTTCTTGGGTTTTATATTTTATATTTATTTTTTTTGAAATGTAGTTTTCTCTCGTTTTCGCCCTTCAGTGGTGTGCTCCATGTGATTCCGCACTTGGCAAAAAAAACTTGGCCCAAAACTGGATCCGGACGGGGAAGTTATGGCCATTCAGATGGGTGTCGGTGTCTTCGACCCTATCCGGCCAACGCTCCAGGGACCTATCAGCACCGCAATCGTGAACATGATATTACCGGGGAGGCCTATCCTGAGGGACGCACTGTCTCGGAACATCCTGGGTGGTACGCGGTCCCGGATCATGCCGCGACGGTGCCGAGGAGGCGGCACGGTTAGAATGTCGCAAGGAGGACGTTGAATTTGACCTGACCGGTTCTTCTTGGGTTTTATATTTTATATTTATTTTTTTTGAAATGTAGTTTTCTACGTTTTCGCCTTTCAGGGTGTGCCCCATGTGATTCCGCACCTGGCAAAAAAAACTTGGCCCAAAACTGGATCTAGACAGGGGAGTTATGGCTCATTCAGATGGGTGTGCGCGTGTCTTCGACCCTATCCGGCCAACGCTCCAGGGACCTATCAGCACCGCAATCGTGAACATGATATTACCGAGGAGGCCTATCCTGAGGGACGCACTGTCTCAGGAACATCCTGGGTGGTACGCGGTCCCGGATCATGCCGCGACGGTGCCGAGGAGGCGGCACGGTTAGAATGTCGCAAGGAGGACGTTGAATTTGACCTGACCGGTTCTTCTTGGGTTTTATATTTTATATTTATTTTTTTTGAAATGTGGTTTCTCCGTTTTCGCCCTTCAGGGTGTGCTCCATGTGATTCTGCACTTGGCAAAAAAAACTTGGCCCAAAACTGGATCCGGACGGGGAAGTTATGGCCATTCAGATGGGTGTGCGGTGTCTTCGACCCTATCCGGCCAACGCTCCAGGGACGTATCAGCACCGCAATCGTGAACATGATAGTACCGGGAGGCCTATCCATGAGGGACGCACTGTCTCAGAACATCCTGGGTGGTACGCGGTCCCGGATCATGCCGCGACGGTGCCGAGGAGGCGGCACGGTTAGAATGTCGCAAGGAGGACGTTGAATTTGACCTGACCGGTTCTTCTTGGTTTTATATTTTATATTTATTTTTTTTGAAATGTGGGTTTTCTCCGTTTTCGCCCTTCAGGGTGTGCTCCATGTGATTCTGCACTTGGCAAAAAAAACTTGGCCCAAAACTGGATCCGGACGGGGAAGTTTATGGCCATTCAGATGGGTGTGCGGTGTCTTCGACCCTATCCGGCCAACGCTCCAGACCTATCAGCACCGCAATCGTGAACATGATAGTACCGGGGAGGCCTATCCTGAGGGACGCACTGTCTCGAACATCCTGGGTGGTACGCGGTCCCGGATCATGCCGCGACGGTGCCGGAGGAGGCGGCACGGTTAGAATGTCGCAAGGAGGACGTTGAATTTGACCTGATCGGTTCTTCTTGGGTTTTATATTTTATATTTATTTTTTTGAAATGTAGTTTTCTACGTTTTCGCCTTTCAGGGTGTGCCCCATGTGATTCCACACCTGGCAAAAAAAACTTGGCCCAAAACTGGATCTAGACAGGGGAGTTATGGCCATTCAGATGGGGTGCGCGGTGTCTTCGACCTCATCCGGCCAAACGCTCCGGGACGTATCAGCACCGCAATCGTGAACATGATAGTACCGAGGAGGCCTATCCAGAGGGAGGCACTGTCTCAGAACATCCTGGGTGGTACGCGGTCCCGGATCATGCCGCGACGGTGCCGAGGAGGCGGCACGGTTAGAATGTCGCAAGGAGGACGTTGAATTTGACCTGACCGGTTCTTCTTGGGTTTTATATTTTATATTTATTTTTTTTGAAATGTGGTTTTCTCCGTTTTCGCCCTTCAGGGTGTGCTCCATGTGATTCTGCACTTGGCAAAAAAAACTTGGCCCAAAACTGGATCCGGACGGGGAAGTTATGGTCATTCAGATGGGTGTGCGGTGTCTTCGACCCTATCCGGCCAACGCTACAGGACCTATCAGCACCGCAATGGTGAACATGATATTACCGGCGAGGCCTATCCTGAGGGACGCACTGTCTCGGAACATCCTGGGTGGTACGCGGTCCCGGATCATGCCGCCACGGTGCCGAGGAGGCGGCACGGTTAGAATGTCGCAAGGAGGACGTTGAATTTGACCTGACCGATTCTTCTTGGGTTTTATATTTTATATTTATTTTTTTTGAAATGTTTTTTTCTCTGTTTTCGCCCTTCAGTGTGTGCTCCATGTGATTCCGCACTTGGCAAAAAAAACTTGGCCCAAAACTGGATCCGGACGGGGAAGTTATGGCCATTCAGATGGGTGTGCGGTGTCTTCGACCCTATCCGGCCAACGCTCCAGGACCTATCAGCACCGCAATCGTGAACATGATAGTACCGGGGAGGCCTATCCTGAGGGACGCACTGTCTCGGAACATCCTGGGTGGTACGCGGTCCCGGATCATGCCGCGACGGTGCCGAGGAGGCGGCACGGTTAGAATGTCGCAAGGAGGACGTTGAATTTGACCTGACCGGTTCTTCTTGGGTTTTATATTTTATATTTATTTTTTTGAAATGTAGTTTTCTACGTTTTCGCCCTTCAGGGTGTGCCCATGTGATTCCGCACCTAGCAAAAAAAACTTGGCCCAAAACTGGATCTAGACAGGGGAGTTATGGTCATTCAGATGGGTGTGCGGTGTCTTCGACCCTATCCGGCCAACGCTACAGGACCTATCAGCACCGCAATGGTGAACATGATATTACCGGCGAGGCCTATCCTGAGGGACGCACTGTCTCGGAACATCCTGGGTGGTACGCGGTCCCGGATCATGCCGCCACGGTGCCGAGGAGGCGGCACGGTTAGAATGTCGCAAGGAGGACGTTGAATTTGACCTGACCGATTCTTCTTGGGTTTTATATTTTATATTTATTTTTTTTGAAATGTTTTTTTCTCTGTTTTCGCCCTTCAGTGTGTGCTCCATGTGATTCCGCACTTGGCAAAAAAAACTTGGCCCAAAACTGGATCCGGACGGGGAAGTTATGGCCATTCAGATGGGTGTGCGGTGTCTTCGACCCTATCCGGCCAACGCTCCAGGACCTATCAGCACCGCAATCGTGAACATGATAGTACCGGGGAGGCCTATCCTGAGGGACGCACTGTCTCGGAACATCCTGGGTGGTACGCGGTCCCGGATCATGCCGCGACGGTGCCGAGGAGGCGGCACGGTTAGAATGTCGCAAGGAGGACGTTGAATTTGACCTGACCGGTTCTTCTTGGGTTTTATATTTTATATTTATTTTTTTGAAATGTAGTTTTCTACGTTTTCGCCCTTCAGGGTGTGCCCCATGTGATTCCGCACCTAGCAAAAAAAACTTGGCCCAAAACTGGATCCGGACAGGGGAGTTATGGTCATTCAGATGGGTGTGCGGTGTCTTCGACCCTATCCGGCCAACGCTACAGGACCTATCAGCACCGCAATCGTGAACATGATATTACCGAGGAGGCCTATCCTGAGGGACGCACTGTCTCGGAACATCCTGGGTGGTACGCGGTCCCGGATCATGCCGCGACGGTGCCGAGGAGGCGGCACGGTTAGAATGTCGCAAGGAGGACGTTGAATTTGACCTGACCGGTTCTTCTTGGGTTTTATATTTTATATTTATTTTTTTTGAAATGTAGTTTTCTACGTTTTCGCCTTTCAGGGTGTGCCCCATGTGATTCCGCACCTAGCAAAAAAAACTTGGCCCAAAACTGGATCTAGACAGGGGAGTTATGGCCATTCAGATGGGTGCGCGGTGTCTTCGACCTCATCCGGCCAACGCTCCGGGACGTATCAGCACCGCAATCGTGAACATGATAGTACCGAGGAGGCCTATCCAGAGGGAGGCACTGTCTCAGAACATTCCTGGGTGGTACGGGGTCCCGGATCATGCCGCGACGGTGCCGAGGAGGCGGCACGGTTAGAATGTCGCAAGGAGGACGTTGAATTTGACCTGACCGGTTCTTCTTGGGTTTTATATTTTATATTTATTTTTTTTGAAATGTGGTTTTCTCCGTTTTCGCCCTTCAGGGTGTGCTCCATGTGATTCTGCACTTGGCAAAAAAAACTTGGCCCAAAACTGGATCCGGACGGGGAAGTTATGGTCATTCAGATGGGTGTGCGGTGTCTTCGACCCTATCCGGCCAACGCTACAGGACCTATCAGCACCGCAATCGGTGAACATGATATTACCGGGAGGCCTATCCTGAGGGACGCACTGTCTCGGAACATCCTGGGTGGTACGCGGTCCCGGATCATGCCGCGACGGTGCCGAGGAGGCGGCACGGTTAGAATGTCGCAAGGAGGACGTTGAATTTGACCTGACCGATTCTTCTTGGGTTTTATATTTTATATTTATTTTTTTTGAAATGTGGTTTTCTCCGTTTTCGCCCTTTAGTGTGTGCCCATGTGATTCTGCACTTGGCAAAAAAAAACTTGGCCCAAAACTGGATCCGGACGGGGAAGTTATGGCCATTCAGATGGGTGTGCGGTGTCTTCGACCCTATCCGGCCAACGCTCCAGGACCTATCAGCACCGCAATCGTGAACATGATAGTACCGGGGAGGCCTATCCTGAGGGACGCACTGTCTCGGAACATCCTGGGTGGTACGCGGTCCCGGATCATGCCGCGACGGTGCCGAGGAGGCGGCACGGTTAGAATGTCGCAAGGAGGACGTTGAATTTGACCTGACCGGTTCTTCTTGGGTTTTATATTTTATATTTATTTTTTTTGAAATGTAGTTTTCTACGTTTTCGCCTTTCAGGGTGTGCCCCATGTGATTCCGCACCTGGCAAAAAAAACTTGGCCCAAAACATGGATCCGGACGGGGAAGTTATGGTCATTCAGATGGGTTGCACGGTGTCTTTCGACCCCATCCGGCCAACGCTCCGGGACGTATCAGCACCGCAATCGTGAACATGATAGTACCGAGGAGGCCTATCCAGAGGGAGGCACTGATCTCAGAACATCCTGGGTGGTACGTGGTCCCGGATCATGCCGCGACGGATGCCGAGGAGGCGGCACGGTTAGAATGTCGCAAGGAGGACGTTGAATTTGACCTGACCGGTTCTTCTTGGGTTTTATATTTTATATTTATTTTTTTGAAATGTGGTTTTCTCCGTTTTCGCCCTTCAGGGTGTGCTCCATGTGATTCTGCACTTGGCAAAAAAAACTTGGCCCAAAACTGGATCCGGACGGGGAAGTTATGGTCATTCAGATGGGTGTGCGGTGTCTTCGACCCTATCCGGCCAACGCTACAGGACCTATCAGCACCGCAATCGGTGAACATGATATTACCGGGCGAGGCCTATCCTGAGGGACGCACTGTCTCGGAACATCCTGGGTGGTACGCGGTCCCGGATCATGCCGCCGACGGTGCCGAGGAGGCGGCACGGTTAGAATGTCGCAAGGAGGACGTTGAATTTGACCAGACCGATTCTTCTTGGGTTTTATATTTTATATTTATTTTTTTTGAAATGTGGTTTTCTCCGTTTTCGCCCTTCAGGGTGTGCTCCATGTGATTCTGCACTTGGCAAAAAAAACTTGGCCCAAACTGGATCCGGACGGGGAAGTTATGGTCATTCAGATGGGTGTGCGGTGTCTTCGACCCTATCCGGCCAACGCTACAGGACCTATCAGCACCGCAATGGTGAACATGATATTACCGGCGAGGCCTATCCTGAGGGACGCACTGTCTCGGAACATCCTGGGTGGTACGCGGTCCCGGATCATGCCGCGACGGTGCCGAGGAGGCGGCACGGTTAGAATGTCGCAAGGAGGACGTTGAATTTGACCTGACCGATTCTTCTTGGGTTTTATATTTTATATTTATTTTTTTTGAAATGTGGTTTTCTCCGTTTTCGCCCTTTAGTGTGTGCCCATGTGATTCTGCACTTGGCAAAAAAAACTTGGCCCAAAACTGGATCCGGACGGGGAAGTTATGGCCATTCAGATGGGTGTGCGGTGTCTTCGACCCTATCCGGCCAACGCTCCAGGACCTATCAGCACCGCAATCGTGAACATGATAGTACCGGGGAGGCCTATCCTGAGGGACGCACTGTCTCGGAACATCCTGGGTGGTACGCGGTCCCGGATCATGCCGCGACGGTGCCGAGGAGGCGGCACGGTTAGAATGTCGCAAGGAGGACGTTGAATTTGACCTGACCGGTTTCTTCTTGGGTTTTATATTTTATATTTATTTTTTTTTGAAATGTAGTTTTCTACGTTTTCGCCTTTCAGGGTGTGCCCCATGTGATTCCGCACCTGGCAAAAAAAACTTGGCCCAAAACAGGATCCGGACGGGGAAGTTATGGTCATTCAGATGGGTTCACGGTGTCTTTGACCCCATCCGGCCAACGCTCCGGGACGTATCAGCACCGCAATCGTGAACATGATAGTAACGAGGAGGCCTATCCAGAGGGAGGCACTATCTCAGAACATCCTGGGTGGTACGTGGTCCCGGATCATGCCGCGACGGAGCCGAGGAGGCGGCACGGTTAGAATGTCGCAAGGAGGACGTTCAATTTGACCTGACCGGTTCTTCTTGGGTTTTATATTTTATATTTATTTTTTTTGAAATGTGGTTTTCTCCGTTTTCGCCCTTCAGGGTGTGCTCCATGTGATTCTGCACTTGGCAAAAAAAACTTGGCCCAAAACTGGATCCGGACGGGGAAGTTATGGTCATTCAGATGGGTGTGCGGTGTCTTCGACCCTATCCGGCCAACGCTACAGGACCTATCAGCACCGCAATGGTGAACATGATATTACCGGCGAGGCCTATCCTGAGGGACGCACTGTCTCGGAACATCCTGGGTGGTACGCGGTCCCAGATCATGCCGCCACGGTGCCGAGGAGGCGGCACGGTTAGAATGTCGCAAGGAGGACGTTGAATTTGACCTGACCGATTCTTCTTGGGTTTTATATTTTATATTTATTTTTTTTGAAATGTGGTTTTCTCCGTTTTCGCCCTTCAGTGTGTGCTCCATGTGATTCTGCACTTGGCAAAAAAAACTTGGCCCAAAACTGGATCCGGACGGGGAAGTTATGGCCATTCAGATGGGTGTGCGGTGTCTTCGACCCTATCTGGCCAACGCTCCAGGACCTATCAGCACCGCAATCGTGAACATGATAGTACCGGGGAGGCCTATCCTGAGGGACGCACTGTCTCGGAACATCCTGGGTGGTACGCGGTCCCGGATCATGCCGCGACGGTGCCGAGGAGGCGGCACGGTTAGAATGTCGCAAGGAGGACGTTGAATTTGACCTGACCGGTTCTTCTTGGGTTTTATATTTTATATTTATTTTTTTTGAAATGTAGTTTTCTACGTTTTCGCCCTTCAGGGTGTGCCCATGTGATTCTGCACCTAGCAAAAAAAACTTGGCCCAAAACTGGATCTAGACAGGGGAGTTATGGTCATTCAGATGGGTGTGCGGTGTCTTCGACCCTATCCGGCCAACGCTACAGGACCTATCAGCACCGCAATCGTGAACATGATATTACCGAGGAGGCCTATCCTGAGGGACGCACTGTCTCGGAACATCCTGGGTGGTACGCGGTCCCGGATCATGCCGCGACGGTGCCGAGGAGGCGGCACGGTTAGAATGTCGCAAGGAGGACGTTGAATTTGACCTGACCGATTCTTCTTGGGTTTTACATTATATATTTATTTTTTTTGAAATGTGGTTTTCTCTGTTTTCGCCCTTCAGGGTGTGCTCCATGTGATTCTGCACTTGGCAAAAAAAACTTGGCCCAAAACTGGATCCGGACGGGGAAGTTATGGCCATTCAGATGGGTGTGCGGTGTCTTCGACCCTATCCGGCCAACGCTACAGGACCTATCAGCACCGCAATCGTGAACATGATATTACCGAGGAGGCCTATCCTGAGGGACGCACTGTCTCGGAACATCCTGGGTGGTACGCGGTCCCGGATCATGCCGCGACGGTGCCGAGGAGGCGGCACGGTTAGAATGTCGCAAGGAGGACGTTGAATTTGACCTGACCGATTCTTCTTGGGTTTTACATTATATATTTATTTTTTTTGAAATGTGGTTTTCTCCGTTTTCGCCCTTCAGGGTGTGCTCCATGTGATTCTGCACTTGGCAAAAAAAACTTGGCCCAAAACTGGATCCGGACGGGGAAGTTATGGCCATTCAGATGGGTGTGCGGTGTCTTCGACCCTATCCGGCCAACGCTCCAGGACCTATCAGCACCGCAATCGTGAACATGATAGTACCGGGGAGGCCTATCCTGAGGGACGCACTGTCTCGGAACATCCTGGGTGGTACGCGGTCCCGGATCATGCCGCGACGGTGCCGAGGAGGCGGCACGGTTAGAATGTCGCAAGGAGGACGTTGAATTTGACCTGACCGGTTCTTCTTGGGTTTTATATTTTATATTTATTTTTTTGAAATGTAGTTTTCTACGTTTTCGCCTTTCAGGGTGTGCCCCATGTGATTCCGCACCTAGCAAAAAAAACTTGGCCCAAAACTGGATCTAGACAGGGGAGTTATGGCCATTCAGATGGGTGCGCGGTGTCTTCGACCTCATCCGGCCAACGCTCCGGGACGTATCAGCACCGCAATCGTGAACATGATAGTACCGAGGAGGCCTATCCAGAGGGAGGCACTGTCTCAGAACATCCTGGGTGGTACGGGGTCCCGGATCATGCCGCGACGGTGCCGAGGAGGCGGCACGGTTAGAATGTCGCAAGGAGGACGTTGAATTTGACCTGACCGGTTCTTCTTGGGTTTTATATTTTATATTTATTTTTTTTGAAATGTGGTTTTCTCCGTTTTCGCCCTTCAGGGTGTGCTCCATGTGATTCTGCACTTGGCAAAAAAAACTTGGCCCAAAACTGGATCCGGACGGGGAAGTTATGGTCATTCAGATGGGTGTGCGGTGTCTTCGACCCTATCCGGCCAACGCTACAGGACCTATCAGCACCGCAATGGTGAACATGATATTACCGGCGAGGCCTATCCTGAGGGACGCACTGTCTCGGAACATCCTGGGTGGTACGCGGTCCCGGATCATGCCGCGACGGTGCCGAGGAGGCGGCACGGTTAGAATGTCGCAAGGAGGACGTTGAATTTGACCTGACCGATTCTTCTTGGGTTTTATATTTTATATTTATTTTTTTTGAAATGTGGTTTTCTCCGTTTTCGCCCTTTAGTGTGTGCCCATGTGATTCTGCACTTGGCAAAAAAAACTTGGCCCAAAACTGGATCCGGACGGGGAAGTTATGGCCATTCAGATGGGTGTGCGGTGTCTTCGACCCTATCCGGCCAACGCTCCAGGACCTATCAGCACCGCAATCGTGAACATGATAGTACCGGGGAGGCCTATCCTGAGGGACGCACTGTCTCGGAACATCCTGGGTGGTACGCGGTCCCGGATCATGCCGCGACGGTGCCGAGGAGGCGGCACGGTTAGAATGTCGCAAGGAGGACGTTGAATTTGACCTGACCGGTTCTTCTTGGGTTTTATATTTTATATTTATTTTTTTTGAAATGTAGTTTTCTACGTTTTCGCCTTTCAGGGTGTGCCCCATGTGATTCCGCACCTGGCAAAAAAAAACTTGGCCCAAAACAGGATCCGGACGGGGAAGTTATGGTCATTCAGATGGGTTCACGGTGTCTTTGACCCCATCCGGCCAACGCTCCGGGACGTATCAGCACCGCATTCGTGAACATGATAGTAACGAGGAGGCCTATCCAGAGGGAGGCACTATCTCAGAACATCCTGGGTGGTACGTGGTCCCGGATCATGCCGCGACGGAGCCGAGGAGGCGGCACGGTTAGAATGTCGCAAGGAGGACGTTCAATTTGACCTGACCGGTTCTTCTTGGGTTTTATATTTTATATTTATTTTTTTTGAAATGTGGTTTTCTCCGTTTTCGCCCTTCAGGGTGTGCTCCATGTGATTCTGCACTTGGCAAAAAAAACTTGGCCCAAAACTGGATCCGGACGGGGAAGTTATGGTCATTCAGATGGGTGTGCGGTGTCTTCGACCCTATCCGGCCAACGCTACAGGACCTATCAGCACCGCAATGGTGAACATGATATTACCGGCGAGGCCTATCCTGAGGGACGCACTGTCTCGGAACATCCTGGGTGGTACGCGGTCCCGGATCATGCCGCCACGGTGCCGAGGAGGCGGCACGGTTAGAATGTCGCAAGGAGGACGTTGAATTTGACCTGACCGATTCTTCTTGGGTTTTATATTTTATATTTATTTTTTTGAAATGTGGTTTTCTCCGTTTTCGCCCTTCAGGGTGTGCTCCATGTGATTCTGCACTTGGCAAAAAAAACTTGGCCCAAACCTGGATCCGGACGGGGAAGTTATGGTCATTCAGATGGGTGTGCGGTGTCTTCGACCCTATCCGGCCAACGCTACAGGACCTATCAGCACCGCAATGGTGAACATGATATTACCGGCGAGGCCTATCCTGAGGGACGCACTGTCTCGGAACATCCTGGGTGGTACGCGGTCCCGGATCATGCCGCGACGGTGCCGAGGAGGCGGCACGGTTAGAATGTCGCAAGGAGGACGTTGAATTTGACCTGACCGATTCTTCTTGGGTTTTATATTTTATATTTATTTTTTTTGAAATGTGGTTTTCTCCGTTTTCGCCCTTTAGTGTGTGCCCATGTGATTCTGCACTTGGCAAAAAAAACTTGGCCCAAAACTGGATCCGGACGGGGAAGTTATGGCCATTCAGATGGGTGTGCGGTGTCTTCGACCCTATCCGGCCAACGCTCCAGGACCTATCAGCACCGCAATCGTGAACATGATAGTACCGGGGAGGCCTATCCTGAGGGACGCACTGTCTCGGAACATCCTGGGTGGTACGCGGTCCCGGATCATGCCGCGACGGTGCCGAGGAGGCGGCACGGTTAGAATGTCGCAAGGAGGACGTTGAATTTGACCTGACCGGTTCTTCTTGGGTTTTATATTTTATATTTATTTTTTTTTGAAATGTAGTTTTCTACGTTTTCGCCTTTCAGGGTGTGCCCCATGTGATTCCGCACCTGGCAAAAAAAACTTGGCCCAAAACAGGATCCGGACGGGGAAGTTATGGTCATTCAGATGGGTTCACGGTGTCTTTGACCCCATCCGGCCAACGCTCCGGGACGTATCAGCACCGCAATCGTGAACATGATAGTAACGAGGAGGCCTATCCAGAGGGAGGCACTATCTCAGAACATCCTGGGTGGTACGTGGTCCCGGATCATGCCGCGACGGAGCCGAGGAGGCGGCACGGTTAGAATGTCGCAAGGAGGACGTTCAATTTGACCTGACCGGTTCTTCTTGGGTTTTATATTTTATATTTATTTTTTTTGAAATGTGGTTTTCTCCGTTTTCGCCCTTCAGGGTGTGCTCCATGTGATTCTGCACTTGGCAAAAAAAACTTGGCCCAAAACTGGATCCGGACGGGGAAGTTATGGTCATTCAGATGGGTGTGCGGTGTCTTCGACCCTATCCGGCCAACGCTACAGGACCTATCAGCACCGCAATGGTGAACATGATATTACCGGCGAGGCCTATCCTGAGGGACGCACTGTCTCGGAACATCCTGGGTGGTACGCGGTCCCGGATCATGCCGCCACGGTGCCGAGGAGGCGGCACGGTTAGAATGTCGCAAGGAGGACGTTGAATTTGACCTGACCGATTCTTCTTGGGTTTTATATTTTATATTTATTTTTTTTGAAATGTGGTTTTCTCCGTTTTCGCCCTTCAGGGTGTGCTCCATGTGATTCTGCACTTGGCAAAAAAAACTTGGCCCAAACCTGGATCCGGACGGGGAAGTTATGGTCATTCAGATGGGTGTGCGGTGTCTTCGACCCTATCCGGCCAACGCTACAGGACCTATCAGCACCGCAATGGTGAACATGATATTACCGGCGAGGCCTATCCTGAGGGACGCACTGTCTCGGAACATCCTGGGTGGTACGCGGTCCCGGATCATGCCGCGACGGTGCCGAGGAGGCGGCACGGTTAGAATGTCGCAAGGAGGACGTTGAATTTGACCTGACCGATTCTTCTTGGGTTTTATATTTTATATTTATTTTTTTTGAAATGTGGTTTTCTCCGTTTTCGCCCTTAGTGTGTGCCCATGTGATTCTGCACTTGGCAAAAAAAACTTGGCCCAAAACTGGATCCGGACGGGGAAGTTATGGCCATTCAGATGGGTGTGCGGTGTCTTCGACCCTATCCGGCCAACGCTCCAGGACCTATCAGCACCGCAATCGTGAACATGATAGTACCGGGGAGGCCTATCCTGAGGGACGCACTGTCTCGGAACATCCTGGGTGGTACGCGGTCCCGGATCATGCCGCGACGGTGCCGAGGAGGCGGCACGGTTAGAATGTCGCAAGGAGGACGTTGAATTTGACCTGACCGGTTCTTCTTGGGTTTTATATTTTATATTTATTTTTTTTGAAATGTAGTTTTCTACGTTTTCGCCTTTCAGGGTGTGCCCCATGTGATTCCGCACCTGGCAAAAAAAACTTGGCCCAAAACAGGATCCGGACGGGGAAGTTATGGTCATTCAGATGGGTTCACGGTGTCTTTGACCCCATCCGGCCAACGCTCCGGGACGTATCAGCACCGCAATCGTGAACATGATAGTAACGAGGAGGCCTATCCAGAGGGAGGCACTATCTCAGAACATCCTGGGTGGTACGTGGTCCCGGATCATGCCGCGACGGAGCCGAGGAGGCGGCACGGTTAGAATGTCGCAAGGAGGACGTTCAATTTGACCTGACCGGTTCTTCTTGGGTTTTATATTTTATATTTATTTTTTTTGAAATGTGGTTTTCTCCGTTTTCGCCCTTCAGGGTGTGCTCCATGTGATTCTGCACCTGGCAAAAAAAACTTGGCCCAAAACAGGATCCGGACGGGGAAGTTATGGTCATTCAGATGGGTTCACGGTGTCTTTGACCCCATCCGGCCAACGCTCCGGGACGTATCAGCACCGCAATCGTGAACATGATAGTAACGAGGAGGCCTATCCAGAGGGAGGCACTATCTCAGAACATCCTGGGTGGTACGTGGTCCCGGATCATGCCGCGACGGAGCCGAGGAGGCGGCACGGTTAGAATGTCGCAAGGAGGACGTTCAATTTGACCTGACCGGTTCTTCTTGGGTTTTATATTTTATATTTATTTTTTTTGAAATGTGGTTTTCTCCGTTTTCGCCCTTCAGGGTGTGCTCCATGTGATTCTGCACTTGGCAAAAAAAACTTGGCCCAAAACTGGATCCGGACGGGGAAGTTATGGTCATTCAGATGGGTGTGCGGTGTCTTCGACCCTATCCGGCCAACGCTACAGGACCTATCAGCACCGCAATGGTGAACATGATATTACCGGCGAGGCCTATCCTGAGGGACGCACTGTCTCGGAACATCCTGGGTGGTACGCGGTCCCGGATCATGCCGCCACGGTGCCGAGGAGGCGGCACGGTTAGAATGTCGCAAGGAGGACGTTGAATTTGACCTGACCGATTTTTCTTGGGTTTTATATTTTATATTTATTTTTTTTGAAATGTGGTTTTCTCCGTTTTCGCCCTTCAGTGTGTGCTCCATGTGATTCTACACTTGGCAAAAAAAACTTGGCCCAAAACTGGATCCGGACGGGGAAGTTATGGCCATTCAGATGGGTGTGCGGTGTCTTCGACCCTATCTGGCCAACGCTCCAGGACCTATCAGCACCGCAATCGTGAACATGATAGTACCGGGGAGGCCTATCCTGAGCGACGCACTGTCTCGGAACATCCTGGGTGGTACGCGGTCCCGGATCATGCCGCGACGGTGCCGAGGAGGCGGCACGGTTAGAATGTCGCAAGGAGGACGTTGAATTTGACCTGACCGGTTCTTCTTGGGTTTTATATTTTATATTTATTTTTTTTGAAATGTAGTTTTCTACGTTTTCGCCCTTCAGGGTGTGCCCCATGTGATTCCGCACCTAGCAAAAAAAACTTGGCCCAAAACTGGATCTAGACAGGGGAGTTATGGTCATTCAGATGGGTGTGCGGTGTCTTCGACCCTATCCGGCCAACGCTACAGGACCTATCAGCACCGCAATCGTGAACATGATATTACCGAGGAGGCCTATCCTGAGGGACGCACTGTCTCAGAACATCCTGGGTGGTACGCGGTCCCGGATCATGCCGCGACGGTGCCGAGGAGGCGGCACGGTTAGAATGTCGCAAGGAGGACGTTGAATTTGACCTGACCGATTCTTCTTGGGTTTTACATTATATATTTATTTTTTTTGAAATGTGGTTTTCTCTGTTTTCGCCCTTCAGGGTGTGCTCCATGTGATTCTGCACTTGGCAAAAAAAACTTGGCCCAAAACTGGATCCGGACGGGGAAGTTATGGCCATTCAGATGGGTGTGCGGTGTCTTCGACCCTATCCGGCCAACGCTACAGGACCTATCAGCACCGCAATGGTGAACATGATATTACCGGCGAGGCCTATCCTGAGGGACGCACTGTCTCGGAACATCCTGGGTGGTACGCGGTCCCGGATCATGCCGCCACGGTGCCGAGGAGGCGGCACGGTTAGAATGTCGCAAGGAGGACGTTGAATTTGACCTGACCGATTCTTCTTGGGTTTTATATTTTATATTTATTTTTTTTGAAATGTGGTTTTCTCCGTTTTCGCCCTTCAGTGTGTGCTCCATGTGATTCTGCACTTGGCAAAAAAAACTTGGCCCAAAACTGGATCCGGACGGGGAAGTTATGGCCATTCAGATGGGTGTGCGGTGTCTTCGACCCTATCCGGCCAACGCTCCAGGACCTATCAGCACCGCAATCGTGAACATGATAGTACCGGGGAGGCCTATCCTGAGGGACGCACTGTCTCGGAACATCCTGGGTGGTACGCGGTCCCGGATCATGCCGCGACGGTGCCGAGGAGGCGGCACGGTTAGAATGTCGCAAGGAGGACGTTGAATTTGACCTGACCGGTTCTTCTTGGGTTTTATATTTTATATTTATTTTTTTTGAAATGTAGTTTTCTACGTTTTCGCCCTTCAGGGTGTGCCCCATGTGATTCCGCACCTAGCAAAAAAAACTTGGCCCAAAACTGGATCTAGACAGGGGAGTTATGGTCATTCAGATGGGTGTGCGGTGTCTTCGACCCTATCCGGCCAACGCTACAGGACCTATCAGCACCGCAATCGTGAACATGATATTACCGAGGAGGCCTATCCTGAGGGACGCACTGTCTCGGAACATCCTGGGTGGTACGCGGTCCCGGATCATGCCGCGACGGTGCCGAGGAGGCGGCACGGTTAGAATGTCGCAAGGAGGACGTTGAATTTGACCTGACCGATTCTTCTTGGGTTTTACATTATATATTTATTTTTTTTGAAATGTGGTTTTCTCTGTTTTCGCCCTTCAGGGTGTGCTCCATGTGATTCTGCACTTGGCAAAAAAAACTTGGCCCAAAACTGGATCCGGACGGGGAAGTTATGGCCATTCAGATGGGTGTGCGGTGTCTTCGACCCTATCCGGCCAACGCTCCAGGACCTATCAGCACCGCAATCGTGAACATGATAGTACCGGGGAGGCCTATCCTGAGGGACGCACTGTCTCGGAACATCCTGGGTGGTACGCGGTCCCGGATCATGCCACGACGGTGCCGAGGAGGCGGCACGGTTAGAATGTCGCAAGGAGGACGTTGAATTTGACCTGACCGGTTCTTCTTGGGTTTTATATTTTATATTTATTTTTTTTGAAATGTAGTTTTCTACGTTTTCGCCTTTCAGGGTGTGCCCCATGTGATTCCGCACCTAGCAAAAAAAACTTGGCCCAAAACTGGATCTAGACAGGGGAGTTATGGCCATTCAGATGGGTGCGCGGTGTCTTCGACCTCATCCGGCCAACGCTCCGGGACGTATCAGCACCGCAATCGTGAACATGATAGTACCGAGGAGGCCTATCCAGAGGGAGGCACTGTCTCAGAACATCCTGGGTGGTACGGGGTCCCGGATCATGCCGCGACGGTGCCGAGGAGGCGGCACGGTTAGAATGTCGCAAGGAGGACGTTGAATTTGACCTGACCGGTTCTTCTTGGGTTTTATATTTTATATTTATTTTTTTTGAAATGTGGTTTTCTCCGTTTTCGCCCTTCAGGGTGTGCTCCATGTGATTCTGCACTTGGCAAAAAAAACTTGGCCCAAAACTGGATCCGGACGGGGAAGTTATGGTCATTCAGATGGGTGTGCGGTGTCTTCGACCCTATCCGGCCAACGCTACAGGACCTATCAGCACCGCAATGGTGAACATGATAGTACCGGGGAGGCCTATCCTAAGGGACGCACTGTCTCGGAACATCCTGGGTGGTACGCGGTCCCGGATCATGCCGCGACGGTGCCGAGGAGGCGGCACGGTTAGAATGTCGCAAGGAGGACGTTGAATTTGACCTGACCGATTCTTCTTGGGTTTTATATTTTATATTTATTTTTTTTGAAATGTGGTTTTCTCCGTTTTCGCCCTTCAGTGTGTGCTCCATGTGATTCTGCACTTGGCAAAAAAAACTTGGCCCAAAACTGGATCCGGACGGGGAAGTTATGGCCATTCAGATGGGTGTGCGGTGTCTTCGACCCTATCCGTCCAACGCTCCAGGACCTATCAGCACCGCAATGGTGAACATGATAGTACCGGGGAGGCGTATCCTGAGGGACGCACTGTCTCGGAACATCCTGGGTGGTACGCGGTCCCGGATCATGCCGCGACGGTGCCGAGGAGGCGGCACGGTTAGAATGTCGCAAGGAGGACGTTGAATTTGACCTGACCGGTTCTTCTTGGGTTTTATATTTTATATTTATTTTTTTTGAAATGTAGTTTTCTACGTTTTCGCCCTTCAGGGTGTGCCCCATGTGAGTCCACACCTAGCAAAAAAAACTTGCCCCAAAACTGGATCTAGACAGGGGAGTTATGGTCATTCAGATGGGTGTGCGGTGTCTTCGACCCTATCCGGCCAACGCTACAGGACCTATCAGCACCGCAATCGTGAACATGATATTACCGAGGAGGCCTATCCTGAGGGACGCACTGTCTCGGAACATCCTGGGTGGTACGCGGTCCCGGATCATGCCGCGACGGTGCCGAGGAGGCGGCACGGTTAGAATGTCGCAAGGAGGACGTTGAATTTGACCTGACCGATTCTTCTTGGGTTTTACATTATATATTTATTTTTTTTGAAATGTGGTTTTCTCTGTTTTCGCCCTTCAGGGTGTGCTCCATGTGATTCTGCACTTGGCAAAAAAAACTTGGCCCAAAACTGGATCCGGACGGGGAAGTTATGGCCATTCAGATGGGTGTGCGGTGTCTTCGACCCTATCCGGCCAACGCTCCAGGACCTATTAGCACCGCAATCGTGAACATTGTGGCGGAACCGCCGATTTAATCCGGGCTAAGCACACCTGCCACCTCTGGCTTGCAGTGCGATTAGACCGAACTAAACCCGGTCGTCCGTCGAGAGTCATTCGACTCCCGATATTACCTTTTCCCAGAGGAACCGACATCATACACATCCGACTCACGATGGAGCCACAACAGAAACATCATCACAGGCAGTTATATAGCATAAAAGTAGATTTATTTACAAACCAGTTTTTACATAAAATATCAGTCCAACATATTATGATACGGTAGCAAGTTTGAAAGTTTCTCGCAGCGGAAAATATAAGTTTAGGTCACCAGGTTATCACCAAAAGTTTTGCATTGGAGGTACAACATCGAGCCCACCGATGTTGTCCTCGTGCCACTTAGTCACTTCATCCTACATGAGGGCATGCCCCGCCTCCAACACAGGTGCACACCATGAATTCCATACCTGCGCTCAAAATGTGGGGGCAAACCCTGAGTACTAATTACTCAGTAGGTCTTAGTGGACTTGGCTTACGGCTGACGCGAAGCAGCTTACTAGCAAGTGGATCCTTAGCTTTTAGTTTTTAACAGTAACTCAATTAATATAAACAACAAGTTCATTGTCTGTATGATTGCCAACATAAAAGTAAATTTCCGTAAGGTAACAACTCAGTCCAAACATGTAGTATTCCAAAACCATGAGTATTAAAATACCGAGAGTTTAAGTAGTTACTACGTTGCCCGTGTGCACTATCAGCATTCCCACACCTGGTGAGCATCAGCGATTCGAATCGATTTTTAATTCCCGGGAATAACTATTATGCCAGGGGTATATGCTTACTAGCCATCGCGTTCTCACATATAGCCCCAATCTTAACCTGCCTCGTCCCAAGTTCGATTCACTCCCGCCTAGCCCCCGGGTTGTGCCCCCATGACGAGCCTGCCGACATCTCGGTCTCCCCGTCATGAGTACCAAGCTCCCCCGGGCCACCTTCCTCTCAACCAGCGGGTAGGAACGTGTCTCTGTGCTTCGGACGAGCCCAGGAAAGACTTCTCCGGTCCCATATCCCGGATAAGCACTCTAGCAATGTTATGCTGAACAGCAGGCGAACAGCGAACGGGCCTTACACGACTCGGGCGGAGTCCGGGTGCAATATCATGAATAGTAAGTACTGAAATAAAATCTCCGCCCGGTCTCTATTTAACTTCATGAGCAACAGTATTAAGTGATATGACTGTAAGCTTTTTGTAACTTTGAAAACACCTACGTGACGAGTACACACACTCGTGTCTACCCGTACCTAGCAATTTCTAGGCATACTCGTCCTACGAACTCTATGTATGGATGCTAGGGCCAGGGCGGCCAGGAAGTCTAGTGCAATTGGTTCCAAGCAACTCCTAATGCATATGAGTAACCATCAAGTATAATTTATTTGCTGGGTAGAGTATGGTCCTGCCTACCTTTGCTTATTCTTACTCAACTAACAAACTAAACTGGGTTAGTTTGCCGGGTTGTGAGGCTTTGCCCCAGGCAACCCCTTGATCACTTGGACAACTCCTCCTTCCAAACACGACTGATGGGCTCTCCAGGTCGTGTCTGGGGCTTACTTGATCTTCTGGAACACCATTGCTTAAAGTAGCTCCCGTACTTGTTTCTCAATCACGTATCTGCAATAAGCGTTGCTATATGAATGCTATGCATGACACAGTGAATGAGATGCACGATCATCAAGCATACAACTGGTTAAGCAAAATATAAGGCAAACCCCTAGTTACGCAGGTACTGGATTACTAGCTCAACCAAAACCTCCCGACTGGCACTAGTATTAATACTACTTTGATGGACCCGAAGTAATCGTGTATTGTGCAATCTCACGAGAATACATATACCAAAGTTAAGCTGTCAATCATAAAGCTAATATGGTAAGGGTGGGGGTTTTTACTGAATATACTGGTCTCACATTTTCGATTATTTATGTAAAACTGCATTATTCCTACTATTTTCAAATCAGAGTCACAACCTTATATGCACCACCTCCTATTCTAGCAATGAGTCATGTTCATAACCTAGAGCTCATATCAAGGCCCTAAAGCATTTTTCTCCATAGCAATCTCTTTCTAAATTAATATATGCTTAAATATAAGACAAGGGCAAAATAGTAATTAAACAGTTAATGCTAGGGCTACGAAAATTTATACAGAGCCTAAACATGTTCACAAGGCTTCTGCCCAAATTTCATAATTTTTGAAGGTGTTTAACTTTAGTTTTGCTAATTATTTAAGAATTCATAACATACAAGCAATCAGGGGCAAAACAGTCTTTTCCTACTCAACCATCATTCCCAGCAGATAGATCTACCTAAAAGGAGTGCACTGCCACAAAGTTTGTATTTTTCTGATTTTTATTTGATTTATGGTGAATTTCCAAAGTTTCCAGCCTAATAAAGAGTTTAAAAATCGAAATCTGTAGATCCAGGGACTCAAACGCAATTAAACCTTATTTCCAGGGCTGCTTCGTAAGAATATTTAGACTCATGTTACAGTACGTAAGGGGAACAATAAAAATGAAGATTCTTAGGGGCCTAAACGGAAAAAGGGCGTCTTCTTCCTCCCTGCTCATCTTCAACCTCGAGCAGGGAGGGGCACGGCGACGGCGCGGCTTCAATCCGGCCCTGCGGGGTTCGGAAAGCTCAACTCCGGCCACCACGAGAGAGAGGAGTGCAAGGGGAACCTTACCCCCTACCTTGGGCGACGGGAAACGGCTCGGAGGAGCTCGGCGACGGTGATGCGCGGCAAGGAGCTCCGGCGAAGAAATACACGGTGGTGGAGCGATTTCGGCGGCCTAGACTTTGGGGATTCGGTGGAGGAGAGGGAGGGGAAGAGCGGCATGGTTCCAGTGGCTCGCGGGGACGCGCATAGGGGACGGGGCGCGAGCTCGCCCTGGGCTCTGATGGCGGCGGCGCGCGCAGCGGGTTCCAAGCAAGGCGAGGCAGGGGAGCGGGCGTGTGAGGCGCGAGGAGATGAGGCCGAGCTCTCCGCTTCTTCGTTCGGGGCGTGAGGTGGCGTGGACAGGGCGGCGCGTGGCCGCGTCGTGGCGAGCAGGGCGGCCATGGCGTGGCGCGTGGCCATGGCGGCCAGGCCCGGTGCCGCGTGGGCGCAGGGGAGGGGAGAGGGAAGAAGACGTCGCACGGGTGGACGCGGTCCATGGACCGGGCGAGGCCGACAGGTGGGGTCGGGGTGAGGAAGAGGGTGAGGGTCTACGGACCGGGTGCACGGAACAAAGGAACCGGTAGAATGCGCTGGCGCGGGCGGCTGACAGGTGGGTCCCGCTCGTCAGTGACTCAAAGAAATTCGAAAAACCCCGAAATTGGAAAACTGGCTTTGACCTTATATACAGGTTTTGGAATTTGAGGATTTTGGACACCCTAGAGGCCGAATTTGGGAAAACCCAAAATACCAAAGTTGCTCTACTCTCCTAGATCTACAACTTTGTCAAAAGGAGTAATATCAGATTCCAAGTTTAAATATGATCAAATTTGAATTGAACCTGCTGACTCCAGTTTGACTAAAGTTTAATACAAACTTAGAAATTCCTAAAGTCTATTTTATGCTCATTTTCAGAGAAAGAGTATTATACCAATGTTGTGTGGTTTTTAATTATCTACAACTTTCTTATATGATGTTTTGCATGATAGGGACTTTTAATTGCTCAAAATTTGAATTTTCCATTCAGGTCTATTTGGACAGAATTCACTAGAAGATAGAAAAGGAGCTAAAACATCTTGCAAACCTTTATGCATGTCACCACACCCAATAACAAAGTTGATCTACCTAGAATTTTCTACAAGTTTGTTATAGGGAGTTTGGTCTAAATCACATTTTATTTGGAACTAAGGTCATCAGTGCACTCAGGGGTTTTGCATATTTCACTGAAAATTTTTGACTTCGTGATTTACTAACCTAGTTGTTGCTCTTCTCTAAACACTATTAAGCCAAATCTCTGACTACCGCTAATCTAATCACGTGTTAAGATTTTTGAGATGCCGGGGGCATCACAACCCACCCCCCTTAAAGAAATCTCGTCCCGAGATTTGTGTGAGGTATGGGTGTATAACCTAGCGTGTATTACAAAGGGTATGGCATTGTGGATTCGTGTCTTTTCAAATTCACATAGAAGCATCTAAATCTTTAATTGTTAGCTTTGTCAACTAGCTTGTGAATGGTTAGTACCTCTTTAACACAAGTAGTCACAGAGCATCATTTATTAGGCTAGGGTGGTCTCTCTAAGATACTCGGCGAGTCGTGCCATATAAGAGAGCGAATGAACAAACCATGAAGAGAATGTGGTCAGCGGGCAAGTGACTGTGATTGAAGCAAAGGAATGGAGTCATTTCCGGACTTCGATATCAACATTTGAAACATAGTAAGTACCTGATTTATCCAGATAATGAAAGCAAGGTGTACACAGTCAGAAATTGAATACGGCAGGGTCTTGTGATGGAAATGAGTATCATCGGATGCGTTTTTGAGAGACACTTTCATTTTATTTGACAGGGACTGTGTCCACATATAAAATTTCAAATCAACATGCCTTCAAAGAGTAAGATGTGGTGAAATGTAGCACATTCTACGTTGGTTATGTTTGATTAAGAAAATGGTAATAGCTAACGGGTTCTTACTAGCGAAACAAAATGCTAGCAATCTCCCTTCTAAGAGGAAGAAAACCAATCATAGCTAAATGACGATAAGACAAGAGCACTAGCCGACAACAAAAGCTAGTGTGGAGGATGTTCGTGAAGTACACCCTCGGGAAATAAGGTTCAACGAATGGATAGAAGATATCGACGGAGTTAGTGAGAACGAAGTTGACTGTTCCCACCAATCTTCGAAGGCAAGGTTAAACATGGTTATGAATTAGTATGAAGAAGTCGTGGGGTTGAGGCGGATCATCCCCATTGGTCAAGAAGGCAAGGTGAAACAAGGCAATGGAAGGATGTCATGAGATGGTGGAAATGAGGCTGATCATTACAAGGTTTTGATTAAATAAAGAGGAAGTCCGATGTGATATAAGAGCTTAGGGTGCTTGAATCCTATGGTAAAAGAAGTTCCTTGATTCACAAAGTTTGGAGCAAGTAACTAACGAATAGTGGAATATAGTGCATTTAGGCTAGGATTTCTTCGATCACAAAGGTTCGAAGCGCATGAACGACAAGGGTTTTTAAAGGAAAAGTTACCAAAGCTCCATGTGCTATTACCATAAGTCTTAGAAGTACATTTAACCATAGGGACGAGATACAAGTTGACTCTATAGAGCCGGGCACCCGAGATCTTTTTGATCTACGAATGTTAAAACCTTTTGATACATAGATTTGTCCCTCAAACTTTATCGTACTAATTGGTACCCAGCTAGTACTGCCTAAACGTGAGATTGATGCGTCCTGGACGAAGACCAGTTTCTTCTTTTAACCATGTCGGTGCAGTGTTAGGCTTCACATGGGAAATACCATGGAACAGTAGTCTGGATCTTCCACCGAGTATAAGGACATCGCCAGACTCAAGGTTGACCTTGGTCGCTCTATTCTTGTCTCGAGTATCGCTGAACAGAAATTCTGCCGTGTCACCTAGGGAGATTGAGATGATAGGTAGACCTTGATTGATGCTTCTTCCTGATTCATCCTTATCTTGATGGAGTCCGAGCTTCCCGACGTTGTTGTAGTAGTTAATGATGCATATGTCAGGATTGATCTGAGGAAATTCGCTTGCAGTTGAATTTGCAGTTTGAGCAATTGTCTTGAAAGCTTCTGGTATCCCAGGGACTTGGGCACCATCGTATGGACGTGTTGGCCCATAGAAACCTGTAGTCGGATCCCAATTCTTCCCTAGACACATCATCCATAACTTCATCTTGGCTCCGTTTTTGAAACTAGGATTATAGAATCCTCCTGGACCAATACCTAGTTGTCGACATGTACGAACTATCTTGACTTGATCTTCAGGCTTGACGAATCCCTTCAATAAAACTAGGCCAGGTCGCAGATGTTGAACTGAAGTCGTGTTAGTAGAAGATTCAACCGCTTTTCTCTTCTTCTTGTGACCTTCAGGTGCTGTTGTTTTAGTCTTCGTGGGCTCGGGGTGATCAGGACATAAGTCAAAAGGCTGCGACATCTGTAGCAGGAAAACAAGGCTTCCGTAAGTTCAAGGGTTTTGAAAACTTGGTGTGGGCATGGTGTTTTCCGCGTTTACGTGTTTAGAAAATATGCCGATAAGTAATTTTTCGCAAAACGATGGCACAAGGCTACGGTATGTTTCTAACGCGTGTGGCATCGGTAACTTCGAGATGGGTTTGATTTTTGGACCGATCGACGTATTTATTGTATTTGACCTGCATTTATTAGACGTTTCATATTTAGAATGAATTAGGTGTAGAAAAATTGCGACAACCCAAGTGTACTAGTCAAGGCGCTTGCTTAGTTTCTACTAGTTCTATTTGTACTTTGAGCTACGTATCAATACAATAGAACACACTCAACGCAATATGCTCCTAGTCACTCTTAAGTAACAAAAACAATGCATGAGATAAGACATGATGTCATGATGCATGATTCGCCCTATTCGGTCTCACATCACACACCCTATGTATAATTATATATCTAGCGAGTATTCGGTGACATATATGCACGGCACTCTCTAATGCAACTAGTCGTTCTCTACTCGTTCTTAATTTCGCACGTGGTTAGTGTACCTGCAGAAAAATGCATGCTCAGATGAACATCATCACCATTACCAATCATTACCACTCTAACCTTAGAAGTGGTATCCACGAATTTCTTTAAGCTACGTCTGGTGGACGACGTAGTGGCGCCATTTCTCCCAACACACCCAGTGTTCCTCCAGTATTGGGGAATTGTTGGGGAGAGAAACGGTGGCCAACAAGATCTAACTAAAATTTTGGTCGAAGGAAGAGTGATCACGAAACACTCCAATGGCGTGACCACCCCCCTTAAAGAGTTCTGCCCTATCAGCATGAATGCAGGGTTCGCAACAGTTCGCAAATCCCAATAGCGCTCCGCCAGTACTGGGGATAGCTATGGCCGAAATGTTGCTTCCCAAAGCGCCGAATATGCACATGAGTTCTATCTAGGTCAGAATGTTAGCGATGTCACCTGGTATTTCACTAACATCCTTAATATGGGCATATCGATACTCTCATTTTTCAAATACTTCGAAAAGGGTTTTCGAAAATAGGTTTGCAAATCAAAACTGGATGATATGTCTGTTGTCTGTGTATGATCGGCTCTGATACCAGCTGTGGCGGAACCGCCGATTTAATCCGGGCTAAGCACACCTGCCACCTCTGGCTTGCAGTGCGATTAGACCGAACTAAACCCGGTCGTCCGTCGAGAGTCATTCGACTCCCGATATTACCTTTTCCCAGAGGAACCGACATCATACACATCCGACTCACGATGGAGCCACAACAGAAACATCATCACAGGCAGTTATATAGCATAAAAGTAGATTTATTTACAAACCAGTTTTTACATAAAATATCAGTCCAACATATTATGATACGGTAGCAAGTTTGAAAGTTTCTCGCAGCGGAAAATATAAGTTTAGGTCACCAGGTTATCACCAAAAGTTTTGCATTGGAGGTACAACATCGAGCCCACCGATGTTGTCCTCGTGCCACTTAGTCACTTCATCCTACATGAGGGCATGCCCCGCCTCCAACACAGGTGCACACCATGAATTCCATACCTGCGCTCAAAATGTGGGGGCAAACCCTGAGTACTAATTACTCAGTAGGTCTTAGTGGACTTGGCTTACGGCTGACGCGAAGCAGCTTACTAGCAAGTGGATCCTTAGCTTTTAGTTTTTAACAGTAACTCAATTAATATAAACAACAAGTTCATTGTCTGTATGATTGCCAACATAAAAGTAAATTTCCGTAAGGTAACAACTCAGTCCAAACATGTAGTATTCCAAAACCATGAGTATTAAAATACCGAGAGTTTAAGTAGTTACTACGTTGCCCGTGTGCACTATCAGCATTCCCACACCTGGTGAGCATCAGCGATTCGAATCGATTTTTAATTCCCGGGAATAACTATTATGCCAGGGGTATATGCTTACTAGCCATCGCGTTCTCACATATAGCCCCAATCTTAACCTGCCTCGTCCCAAGTTCGATTCACTCCCGCCTAGCCCCCGGGTTGTGCCCCCATGACGAGCCTGCCGACATCTCGGTCTCCCCGTCATGAGTACCAAGCTCCCCCGGGCCACCTTCCTCTCAACCAGCGGGTAGGAACGTGTCTCTGTGCTTCGGACGAGCCCAGGAAAGACTTCTCCGGTCCCATATCCCGGATAAGCACTCTAGCAATGTTATGCTGAACAGCAGGCGAACAGCGAACGGGCCTTACACGACTCGGGCGGAGTCCGGGTGCAATATCATGAATAGTAAGTACTGAAATAAAATCTCCGCCCGGTCTCTATTTAACTTCATGAGCAACAGTATTAAGTGATATGACTGTAAGCTTTTTGTAACTTTGAAAACACCTACGTGACGAGTACACACACTCGTGTCTACCCGTACCTAGCAATTTCTAGGCATACTCGTCCTACGAACTCTATGTATGGATGCTAGGGCCAGGGCGGCCAGGAAGTCTAGTGCAATTGGTTCCAAGCAACTCCTAATGCATATGAGTAACCATCAAGTATAATTTATTTGCTGGGTAGAGTATGGTCCTGCCTACCTTTGCTTATTCTTACTCAACTAACAAACTAAACTGGGTTAGTTTGCCGGGTTGTGAGGCTTTGCCCCAGGCAACCCCTTGATCACTTGGACAACTCCTCCTTCCAAACACGACTGATGGGCTCTCCAGGTCGTGTCTGGGGCTTACTTGATCTTCTGGAACACCATTGCTTAAAGTAGCTCCCGTACTTGTTTCTCAATCACGTATCTGCAATAAGCGTTGCTATATGAATGCTATGCATGACACAGTGAATGAGATGCACGATCATCAAGCATACAACTGGTTAAGCAAAATATAAGGCAAACCCCTAGTTACGCAGGTACTGGATTACTAGCTCAACCAAAACCTCCCGACTGGCACTAGTATTAATACTACTTTGATGGACCCGAAGTAATCGTGTATTGTGCAATCTCACGAGAATACATATACCAAAGTTAAGCTGTCAATCATAAAGCTAATATGGTAAGGGTGGGGGTTTTTACTGAATATACTGGTCTCACATTTTCGATTATTTATGTAAAACTGCATTATTCCTACTATTTTCAAATCAGAGTCACAACCTTATATGCACCACCTCCTATTCTAGCAATGAGTCATGTTCATAACCTAGAGCTCATATCAAGGCCCTAAAGCATTTTTCTCCATAGCAATCTCTTTCTAAATTAATATATGCTTAAATATAAGACAAGGGCAAAATAGTAATTAAACAGTTAATGCTAGGGCTACGAAAATTTATACAGAGCCTAAACATGTTCACAAGGCTTCTGCCCAAATTTCATAATTTTTGAAGGTGTTTAACTTTAGTTTTGCTAATTATTTAAGAATTCATAACATACAAGCAATCAGGGGCAAAACAGTCTTTTCCTACTCAACCATCATTCCCAGCAGATAGATCTACCTAAAAGGAGTGCACTGCCACAAAGTTTGTATTTTTCTGATTTTTATTTGATTTATGGTGAATTTCCAAAGTTTCCAGCCTAATAAAGAGTTTAAAAATCGAAATCTGTAGATCCAGGGACTCAAACGCAATTAAACCTTATTTCCAGGGCTGCTTCGTAAGAATATTTAGACTCATGTTACAGTACGTAAGGGGAACAATAAAAATGAAGATTCTTAGGGGCCTAAACGGAAAAAGGGCGTCTTCTTCCTCCCTGCTCATCTTCAACCTCGAGCAGGGAGGGGCACGGCGACGGCGCGGCTTCAATCCGGCCCTGCGGGGTTCGGAAAGCTCAACTCCGGCCACCACGAGAGAGAGGAGTGCAAGGGGAACCTTACCCCCTACCTTGGGCGACGGGAAACGGCTCGGAGGAGCTCGGCGACGGTGATGCGCGGCAAGGAGCTCCGGCGAAGAAATACACGGTGGTGGAGCGATTTCGGCGGCCTAGACTTTGGGGATTCGGTGGAGGAGAGGGAGGGGAAGAGCGGCATGGTTCCAGTGGCTCGCGGGGACGCGCATAGGGGACGGGGCGCGAGCTCGCCCTGGGCTCTGATGGCGGCGGCGCGCGCAGCGGGTTCCAAGCAAGGCGAGGCAGGGGAGCGGGCGTGTGAGGCGCGAGGAGATGAGGCCGAGCTCTCCGCTTCTTCGTTCGGGGCGTGAGGTGGCGTGGACAGGGCGGCGCGTGGCCGCGTCGTGGCGAGCAGGGCGGCCATGGCGTGGCGCGTGGCCATGGCGGCCAGGCCCGGTGCCGCGTGGGCGCAGGGGAGGGGAGAGGGAAGAAGACGTCGCACGGGTGGACGCGGTCCATGGACCGGGCGAGGCCGACAGGTGGGGTCGGGGTGAGGAAGAGGGTGAGGGTCTACGGACCGGGTGCACGGAACAAAGGAACCGGTAGAATGCGCTGGCGCGGGCGGCTGACAGGTGGGTCCCGCTCGTCAGTGACTCAAAGAAATTCGAAAAACCCCGAAATTGGAAAACTGGCTTTGACCTTATATACAGGTTTTGGAATTTGAGGATTTTGGACACCCTAGAGGCCGAATTTGGGAAAACCCAAAATACCAAAGTTGCTCTACTCTCCTAGATCTACAACTTTGTCAAAAGGAGTAATATCAGATTCCAAGTTTAAATATGATCAAATTTGAATTGAACCTGCTGACTCCAGTTTGACTAAAGTTTAATACAAACTTAGAAATTCCTAAAGTCTATTTTATGCTCATTTTCAGAGAAAGAGTATTATACCAATGTTGTGTGGTTTTTAATTATCTACAACTTTCTTATATGATGTTTTGCATGATAGGGACTTTTAATTGCTCAAAATTTGAATTTTCCATTCAGGTCTATTTGGACAGAATTCACTAGAAGATAGAAAAGGAGCTAAAACATCTTGCAAACCTTTATGCATGTCACCACACCCAATAACAAAGTTGATCTACCTAGAATTTTCTACAAGTTTGTTATAGGGAGTTTGGTCTAAATCACATTTTATTTGGAACTAAGGTCATCAGTGCACTCAGGGGTTTTGCATATTTCACTGAAAATTTTTGACTTCGTGATTTACTAACCTAGTTGTTGCTCTTCTCTAAACACTATTAAGCCAAATCTCTGACTACCGCTAATCTAATCACGTGTTAAGATTTTTGAGATGCCGGGGGCATCACAAACATGATAGTACCGGGGAGGCCTATCCTGAGGGATGCACTGTCTCGGAACATCCTGGGTGGTACGCGGTCCCGGATCATGCCACGACGGTGCCGAGGAGGCGGCACGGTTAGAATGTCGCAAGGAGGACGTTGAATTTGACCTGACCGGTTCTTCTTGGGTTTTATATTTTATATTTATTTTTTTTGAAATGTAGTTTTCTACGTTTTCGCCTTTCAGGGTGTGCCCCATGTGATTCCGCACCTAGCAAAAAAAACTTGGCCCAAAACTGGATCTAGACAGGGGAGTTATGGCCATTCAGATGGGTGCGCGGTGTCTTCGACCTCATCCGGCCAACGCTCCGGGACGTATCAGCACCGCAATCGTGAACATGATAGTACCGAGGAGGCCTATCCAGAGGGAGGCACTGTCTCAGAACATCCTGGGTGGTACGGGGTCCCGGATCATGCCGCGACGGTGCCGAGGAGGCGGCACGGTTAGAATGTCGCAAGGAGGACGTTGAATTTGACCTGACCGGTTCTTCTTGGGTTTTATATTTTATATTTATTTTTTTTGAAATGTGGTTTTCTCCGTTTTCGCCCTTCAGGGTGTGCTCCATGTGATTCTGCACTTGGCAAAAAAAACTTGGCCCAAAACTGGATCCGGACGGGGAAGTTATGGTCATTCAGATGGGTGTGCGGTGTCTTCGACCCTATCCGGCCAACGCTACAGGACCTATCAGCACCGCAATGGTGAACATGATAGTACCGGGGAGGCCTATCCTAAGGGACGCACTGTCTCGGAACATCCTGGGTGGTACGCGGTCCCGGATCATGCCGCGACGGTGCCGAGGAGGCGGCACGGTTAGAATGTCGCAAGGAGGACGTTGAATTTGACCTGACCGATTCTTCTTGGGTTTTATATTTTATATTTATTTTTTTTGAAATGTGGTTTTCTCCGTTTTCGCCCTTCAGTGTGTGCTCCATGTGATTCTGCACTTGGCAAAAAAAACTTGGCCCAAAACTGGATCCGGACGGGGAAGTTATGGCCATTCAGATGGGTGTGCGGTGTCTTCGACCCTATCCGGCCAACGCTCCAGGACCTATCAGCACCGCAATGGTGAACATGATAGTACCGGGGAGGCGTATCCTGAGGGACGCACTGTCTCGGAACATCCTGGGTGGTACGCGGTCCCGGATCATGCCGCGACGGTGCCGAGGAGGCGGCACGGTTAGAATGTCGCAAGGAGGACGTTGAATTTGACCTGACCGGTTCTTCTTGGGTTTTATATTTTATATTTATTTTTTTTGAAATGTAGTTTTCTACGTTTTCGCCCTTCAGGGTGTGCCCCATGTGATTCCGCACCTAGCAAAAAAAACTTGGCCCAAAACTGGATCTAGACAGGGGAGTTATGGTCATTCAGATGGGTGTGCGGTGTCTTCGACCCTATCCGGCCAACGCTACAGGACCTATCAGCACCGCAATCGTGAACATGATATTACCGAGGAGGCCTATCCTGAGGGACGCACTGTCTCGGAACATCCTGGGTGGTACGCAGTCCCGGATCATGCCGCGACGGTGCCGAGGAGGCGGCACGGTTAGAATGTCGCAAGGAGGACGTTGAATTTGACCTGACCGATTCTTCTTGGGTTTTACATTATATATTTATTTTTTTTGAAATGTGGTTTTCTCTGTTTTCGCCCTTCAGGGTGTGCTCCATGTGATTCTGCACTTGGCAAAAAAAACTTGGCCCAAAACTGGATCCGGACGGGGAAGTTATGGCCATTCAGATGGGTGTGCGGTGTCTTCGACCCTATCCGGCCAACGCTCCAGGACCTATCAGCACCGCAATCGTGAACATGATAGTACCGGGGAGGCCTATCCTGAGGGACGCACTGTCTCGGAACATCCTGGGTGGTACGCGGTCCCGGATCATGCCACGACGGTGCCGAGGAGGCGGCACGGTTAGAATGTCGCAAGGAGGACGTTGAATTTGACCTGACCGGTTCTTCTTGGGTTTTATATTTTATATTTATTTTTTTTGAAATGTAGTTTTCTACGTTTTCGCGTTTCAGGGTGTGCCCCATGTGATTCCGCACCTAGCAAAAAAAACTTGGCCCAAAACTGGATCTAGACAGGGGAGTTATGGCCATTCAGATGGGTGCGCGGTGTCTTCGACCTCATCCGGCCAACGCTCCGGGACGTATCAGCACCGCAATCGTGAACATGATAGTACCGAGGAGGCCTATCCAGAGGGAGGCACTGTCTCAGAACATCCTGGGTGGTACGGGGTCCCGGATCATGCCGCGACGGTGCCGAGGAGGCGGCACGGTTAGAATGTCGCAAGGAGGACGTTGAATTTGACCTGACCGGTTCTTCTTGGGTTTTACATTATATATTTATTTTTTTTGAAATGTGGTTTTCTCCGTTTTCGCCCTTCAGGGTGTGCTCCATGTGATTCTGCACTTGGCAAAAAAAACTTGGCCCAAAACTGGATCCGGACGGGGAAGTTATGGCCATTCAGATGGGTGTGCGGTGTCTTCGACCCTATCCGGCCAACGCTCCAGGACCTATCAGCACCGCAATCGTGAACATGATAGTACCGGGGAGGCCTATCCTGAGGGACGCACTGTCTCGGAACATCCTGGGTGGTACGCGGTCCCGGATCATGCCACGACGGTGCCGAGGAAGGCGGCACGGTTAGAATGTCGCAAGGAGGACGTTGAATTTGACCTGACCGGTTCTTCTTGGGTTTTATATTTTATATTTATTTTTTTTGAAATGTAGTTTTCTACGTTTTCGCCTTTCAGGGTGTGCCCCATGTGATTCCGCACCTAGCAAAAAAAACTTGGCCCAAAACTGGATCTAGACAGGGGAGTTATGGCCATTCAGATGGGTGCGCGGTGTCTTCGACCTCATCCGGCCAACGCTCCGGGACGTATCAGCACCGCAATCGTGAACATGATAGTACCGAGGAGGCCTATCCAGAGGGAGGCACTGTCTCAGAACATCCTGGGTGGTACGGGGTCCCGGATCATGCCGCGACGGTGCCGAGGAGGCGGCACGGTTAGAATGTCGCAAGGAGGACGTTGAATTTGACCTGACCGGTTCTTCTTGGGTTTTATATTTTATATTTATTTTTTTGAAATGTGGTTTTCTCCGTTTTCGCCCTTCAGGGTGTGCTCCATGTGATTCTGCACTTGGCAAAAAAAACTTGGCCCAAAACTGGATCCGGACGGGGAAGTTATGGTCATTCAGATGGGTGTGCGGTGTCTTCGACCCTATCCGGCCAACGCTACAGGACCTATCAGCACCGCAATGGTGAACATGATATTACCGGCGAGGCCTATCCTGAGGGACGCACTGTCTCGGAACATCCTGGGTGGTACGCGGTCCCGGATCATGCCGCGACGGTGCCGAGGAGGCGGCACGGTTAGAATGTCGCATGGAGGACGTTGAATTTGACCTGACCGATTCTTCTTGGGTTTTATATTTTATATTTATTTTTTTTGAAATGTGGTTTTCTCCGTTTTCGCCCTTTAGTGTGTGCCCATGTGATTCTGCACTTGGCAAAAAAAACTTGGCCCAAAACTGGATCCGGACGGGGAAGTTATGGCCATTCAGATGGGTGTGCGGTGTCTTCGACCCTATCCGGCCAACGCTCCAGGACCTATCAGCACCGCAATCGTGAACATGATAGTACCGGGGAGGCCTATCCTGAGGGACGCACTGTCTCGGAACATCCTGGGTGGTACGCGGTCCCGGATCATGCCGCGACGGTGCCGAGGAGGCGGCACGGTTAGAATGTCGCAAGGAGGACGTTGAATTTGACCTGACCGGTTCTTCTTGGGTTTTATATTTTATATTTATTTTTTTTGAAATGTAGTTTTCTACGTTTTCGCCCTTCAGGGTGTGCCCCATGTGATTCCACACCTAGCAAAAAAAACTTGGCCCAAAACTGGATCTAGACAGGGGAGTTATGGCCATTCAGATGGGTGCGCGGTGTCTTCGACCCCATCCGGCCAACGCTCCGGGACGTATCAGCACCGCAATCATGAACATGATAGTACCGGGGAGGCCTATCCAGAGGGAGGCACTGTCTCAGAACATCCTGGGTGGTACGTGGTCCCGGATCATGCCGCGACGGTGCCGAGGAGGCGGCACGGTTAGAATGTCGCAAGGAGGACGTTGAATTTGACCTGACCGGTTCTTCTTGGGTTTTATATTTTACATTTATTTTTTTTGAAATGTGGTTTTCTCCGTTTTCGCCCTTCAGGGTGTGCTCCATGTGATTCTGCACTTGGCAAAAAAAACTTGGCCCAAAACTGGATCCGGACGGGGAAGTTATGGTCATTCAGATGGGTGTGCGGTGTCTTCGACCCTATCCGGCCAACGCTACATGACCTATCAGCACCGCAATCGTGAACATGATATTACCGGGGAGGCCTATCCTAAGGGACGCACTGTCTCGGAACATCCTGGGTGGTACGCGGTCCCGGATCATGCCGCGACGGTGCCGAGGAGGCGGCACGGTTAGAATGTCGCAAGGAGGACGTTGAATTTGACCTGACCGATTCTTCTTGGGTTTTATATTATATATTTATTTTATTTGAAATGTGGTTTTCTCCATTTTCGCCCTTCAGGGTGTGCTCCATGTGATTCCGCACCTGGCAAAAAAAACTTGGCCCAAACTGGATCTAGACAGGGGAGTTATGGCCATTCAGATGGGTGCGCGGTGTCTTCGACCCCATCCGGCCAACGCTCCGGGACGTATCAGCACCGCAATCGTGAACATGATAGTACCGGGGAGGCCTATCCAGAGGGAGGCACTGTCTCAGAACATCCTGGGTGGTACGCGGTCCCGGATCAAGCAGTGACGGTGCCGAGGAGGCGGCACGGTTAGAATGTCGCAAGGAGGACGTTGAATTTGACCTGACCGGTTCTTCTTGGGTTTTATATTTTATATTTATTTTTTTGAAATGTGGTTTTCTCCATTTTCGCCCTTCAGGGTGTGCTCCATGTGATTCTGCACTTGGCAAAAAAAACTTGGCCCAAAACTGGATCCGGACGGGGAAGTTATGGTCATTCAGATGGGTGTGCGGTGTCTTCGACCCTATCCGGCCAACGCTCCAGGACCTATCAGCACCGCAATCGTGAACATGATAGTACCGGGGAGGCCTATCCTAAGGGACGCACTGTCTCGGAACATCCTGGGTGGTACGCGGTCCCGGATCATGCCGCGACGGTGCCGAGGAGGCGGCACGGTTAGAATGTCGCAAGGAGGACATTGAATTTGACCTGACCGATTCTTCTTGGGTTTTATATTTTATATTTATTTTTTTTGAAATGTGGTTTTCGCCGTTTTCGCCCTTCATGGTGTGCTCCATGTGATTCTGCACCTAGCAAAAAAAACTTGGCCCAAAACTGGATCCGGACGGGGAAGTTATGGCCATTCAGATGGGTGTGCGGTGTCTTCGACCCTATCCGGCCAACGCTCCAGGACCTATCAGCACCGCAATCGTGAACATGATAGTACCGGGGAGGCCTATCCTGAGGGACGCACTGTCTCGGAACATCCTGGGTGGTACGCGGTCCCGGATCATGCCGCGACGGTGCCGAGGAGGCGGCACGGTTAGAATGTCGCAAGGAGGACGTTGAATTTGACCTGACCGGTTCTTCTTGGGTTTTATATTTTATATTTATTTCTTTTGAAATGTAGTTTTCTACGTTTTCACCCTTCAGGGTGTGCCCCATGTGATTCCGCACCTAGCAAAAAAAACTTGGCCCAAAACTGGATCTAGACAGGGGAGTTATGGCCATTCAGTTGGGTGCGCGGTGTCTTCGACCCCATCCGGCCAACGCTCCGGGACGTATCAGCACCGCAATCGTGAACATGATAGTACCGGGGAGGCCTATCCAGAGGGAGGCACTGTCTCAGAACATCCTGGGTGGTACGTGGTCCCGGATCATGCCGCGACGGTGCCGAGGAGGCGGCACGGTTAGAATGTCGCAAGGAGGACGTTGAATTTGACCTGACCGGTTCTTCTTGGGTTTTATATTTTATATTTATTTTTTTTGAAATGTGGTTTTCTCTGTTTTCGCCCTTCAGGGTGTGCTCCATGTGATTCTGCACTTGGCAAAAAAAACTTGGCCCAAAACTGGATCCGGACGGGGAAGTTATGGTCATTCAGATGGGTGTGCGGTGTCTTCGACCCTATCCGGCCAACGCTACAGGACCTATCAGCACCGCAATCGTGAACATGATATTACCGGGGAGGCCTATCCTAAGGGACGCACTGTCTCGGAACATCCTGGGTGGTACGCGGTCCCGGATCATGCCGCGACGGTGCCGAGGAGGCGGCACGGTTAGAATGTCGCAAGGAGGACGTTGAATTTGACCTGACCGATTCTTCTTGGGTTTTATATTTTATATTTATTTTTTTGAAATGTGGTTTTCGCCGTTTTCGCCCTTCATGGTGTGCTCCATGTGATTCTGCACCTAGCAAAAAAAACTTGGCCCAAAACTGGATCCGGACGGGGAAGTTATGGCCATTCAGATGGGTGTGCGGTGTCTTCGACCCTATCCGGCCAACGCTCCAGGACCTATCAGCACCGCAATCGTGAACATGATAGTACCGGGGAGGCCTATCCTGAGGGACGCACTGTCTCGGAACATCCTGGGTGGTACGCGGTCTCGGATCATGCCGCGACGGTGCCGAGGAGGCGGCACGGTTAGAATGTCGCAAGGAGGACGTTGAATTTGACCTGACCGGTTCTTCTTGGGTTTTATATTTTATATTTATTTTTTTTGAAATGTAGTTTTCTACGTTTTCGCCCTTCAGGGTGTGCCCCATGTGATTCCGCACCTAGCAAAAAAAAACTTGGCCCAAAACTGGATCTAGACAGGGGAGTTATGGCCATTCAGATGGGTGCGCGGTGTCTTCGACCCCATCCGGCCAACGCTCCGGGACGTATCAGCACCGCAATCAGTGAACATGATAGTACCGGGGAGGCCTATCCAGAGGGAGGCACTGTCTCAGAACATCCTGGGTGGTACGTGGTCCCGGATCATGCCGCGACGGTGCCGAGGAGGCGGCACGGTTAGAATGTCGCAAGGAGGACGTTGAATTTGACCTGACCGGTTCTTCTTGGGTTTTATATTTTACATTTATTTTTTTTGAAATGTGGTTTTCTCCGTTTTCGCCCTTCAGGGTGTGCTCCATGTGATTCTGCACTTGGCAAAAAAAACTTGGCCCAAAACTGGATCCGGACGGGGAAGTTATGGTCATTCAGATGGGTGTGCGGTGTCTTCGACCCTATCCGGCCAACGCTACATGACCTATCAGCACCGCAATCGTGAACATGATATTACCGGGGAGGCCTATCCTAAGGGACGCACTGTCTCGGAACATCCTGGGTGGTACGCGGTCCCGGATCATGCCGCGACGGTGCCGAGGAGGCGGCACGGTTAGAATGTCGCAAGGAGGACGTTGAATTTGACCTGACCGATTCTTCTTGGGTTTTATATTATATATTTATTTTATTTGAAATGTGGTTTTCTCCATTTTCGCCCTTCAGGGTGTGCTCCATGTGATTCCGCACCTGGCAAAGAAAACTTGGCCCAAACTGGATCTAGACAGGGGAGTTATGGCCATTCAGATGGGTGCGCGGTGTCTTCGACCCCATCCGGCCAACGCTCCGGGACGTATCAGCACCGCAATCGTGAACATGATAGTACCGGGGAGGCCTATCCAGAGGGAGGCACTGTCTCAGAACATCCTGGGTGGTACGCGGTCCCGGATCAAGCAGTGACGGTGCCGAGGAGGCGGCACAGTTAGAATGTCGCAAGGAGGACGTTGAATTTGACCTGACCGGTTCTTCTTGGGTTTTATATTTTATATTTATTTTTTTTGAAATGTGGTTTTCTCCATTTTCGCCCTTCAGGGTGTGCTCCATGTGATTCTGCACTTGGCAAAAAAAACTTGGCCCAAAACTGGATCCGGACGGGGAAGTTATGGTCATTCAGATGGGTGTGCGGTGTCTTCGACCCTATCCGGCCAACGCTACAGGACCTATCAGCACCGCAATCGTGAACATGATATTACCGGGGAGGCCTATCCTGAGGGACGCACTGTCTCGGAACATCCTGGGTGGTACGCGGTCCCGGATCATGCCGCGACGGCGCCGAGGAGGCGGCACGGTTAGAATGTCGCAACGAGGACGTTGAATTTGACCTGACCGATTCTTCTTGGGTTTTATATTTTATATTTATTTTTTTTAAAGGTGGTTTTCTCCGTTTTCGCCCTTCAGGGTGTGCTCCATGTGATTCTGCACTTGGCAAAAAAAACTTGGCCCAAAACTGGATCCGGACGGGGAAGTTATGGCCATTCAGATGGGTGTGCGGTGTCTTCGACCCTATCCGGCCAACGCTCCAGGACCTATCAGCACCGCAATCGTGAACATGATAGTACCGGGGAGGCCTATCCTGAGGGACGCACTGTCTCGGAACATCCTGGGTGGTACGCGGTCCCGGATCATGCCGCGACGGTGCCGAGGAGGCGGCACGGTTCGAATGTCGCAAGGAGGACGTTGAATTTGACCTGACCGGTTCTTCTTGGGTTTTATATTTTATATTTATTTTTTTTGAAATGTGGTTTTCTCCGTTTTGGCCCTTCAGGTTGTGCTCCATGTGATTCTGCACTTGGCAAAAAAAACTTGGCCCAAAACTGGATCCGGACGGGGAAGTTATGGTCATTCAGATGGGTGTGCGGTGTCTTCGACCCTATCCGGCCAACGCTACAGGACCTATCAGCACCGCAATCGTGAACATGATATTACCGGGGAGGCCTATCCTGAGGGACGCACTGTCTCGGAACATCCTGGGTGGTACGCGGTCCCGGATCATGCCGCGACGGTGCCGAGGAGGCGGCACGGTTAGAATGTCGCAAGGAGGACGTTGAATTTGACCTGACCGGTTCTTCTTGGGTTTTATATTTTATATTTATTTTTTTTGAAATGTAGTTTTCTACGTTTTCGCCTTTCAGGGTGTGCCCCATGTGATTCCGCACCTGGCAAAAAAAACTTGGCCCAAAACAGGATCCGGACGGGGAAGTTATGGTCATTCAGATGGGTTCACGGTGTCTTTGACCCCATCCGGCCAACGCTCCGGGACGTATCAGCACCACAATCGTGAACATGATAGTAACGAGGAGGCCTATCCAGAGGGAGGCACTATCTCAGAACATCCTGGGTGGTACGTGGTCCCGGATCATGCCGCGACGGAGCCGAGGAGGCGGCACGGTTAGAATGTCGCAAGGAGGACGTTCAATTTGACCTGACCGGTTCTTCTTGGGTTTTATATTTTATATTTATTTTTTTTGAAATGTGGTTTTCTCTGTTTTCGACCTTCAGGGTGTGCTCCATGTGATTCTGCACTTGGCAAAAAAAACTTGGCCCAAAACTGGATCCGGACGGGGAAGTTATGGTCATTCAGATGGGTGTGCGGTGTCTTCGACCCTATCCGGCCAACGCTCCAGGACCTATCAGCACCGCAATCGTGAACATGATAGTACCGGGGAGGCCTATCCTAAGGGACGCACTGTCTCGGAACATCCTGGGTGGTACGCGGTCCCGGATCATGCCGCGACGGTGCCGAGGAGGCGGCACGGTTAGAATGTCGCAAGGAGGACATTGAATTTGACCTGACCGATTCTTCTTGGGTTTTATATTTTATATTTATTTTTTTTGAAATGTGGTTTTCGCCGTTTTCGCCCTTCATGGTGTGCTCCATGTGATTCTGCACCTAGCAAAAAAAACTTGGCCCAAAACTGGATCCGGACGGGGAAGTTATGGCCATTCAGATGGGTGTGCGGTGTCTTCGACCCTATCCGGCCAACGCTCCAGGACCTATCAGCACCGCAATCGTGAACATGATAGTACCGGGGAGGCCTATCCTGAGGGACGCACTGTCTCGGAACATCCTGGGTGGTACGCGGTCCCGGATCATGCCGCGACGGTGCCGAGGAGGCGGCACGGTTAGAATGTCGCAAGGAGGACGTTGAATTTGACCTGACCGGTTCTTCTTGGGTTTTATATTTTATATTTATTTCTTTTGAAATGTAGTTTTCTACGTTTTCACCCTTCAGGGTGTGCCCCATGTGATTCCGCACCTAGCAAAAAAAACTTGGCCCAAAACTGGATCTAGACAGGGGAGTTATGGCCATTCAGTTGGGTGCGCGGTGTCTTCGACCCCATCCGGCCAACGCTCCGGGACGTATCAGCACCGCAATCGTGAACATGATAGTACCGGGGAGGCCTATCCAGAGGGAGGCACTGTCTCAGAACATCCTGGGTGGTACGTGGTCCCGGATCATGCCGCGACGGTGCCGAGGAGGCGGCACGGTTAGAATGTCGCAAGGAGGACGTTGAATTTGACCTGACCGGTTCTTCTTGGGTTTTATATTTTATATTTATTTTTTTGAAATGTGGTTTTCTCTGTTTTCGCCCTTCAGGGTGTGCTCCATGTGATTCTGCACTTGGCAAAAAAAACTTGGCCCAAAACTGGATCCGGACGGGGAAGTTATGGTCATTCAGATGGGTGTGCGGTGTCTTCGACCCTATCCGGCCAACGCTACAGGACCTATCAGCACCGCAATCGTGAACATGATATTACCGGGGAGGCCTATCCTAAGGGACGCACTGTCTCGGAACATCCTGGGTGGTACGCGGTCCTCGGATCATGCCGCGACGGTGCCGAGGAGGCGGCACGGTTAGAATGTCGCAAGGAGGACGTTGAATTTGACCTGACCGATTCTTCTTGGGTTTTATATTTTATATTTATTTTTTTGAAATGTGGTTTTCGCCGTTTTCGCCCTTCATGGTGTGCTCCATGTGATTCTGCACCTAGGCAAAAAAAACTTGGCCCAAAACTGGATCCGGACGGGGAAGTTATGGCCATTCAGATGGGTGTGCGGTGTCTTCGACCCTATCCGGCCAACGCTCCAGGACCTATCAGCACCGCAATCGTGAACATGATAGTACCGGGGAGGCCTATCCTGAGGGACGCACTGTCTCGGAACATCCTGGGTGGTACGCGGTCCCGGATCATGCCGCGACGGTGCCGAGGAGGCGGCACGGTTAGAATGTCGCAAGGAGGACGTTGAATTTGACCTGACCGGTTCTTCTTGGGTTTTATATTTTATATTTATTTCTTTTGAAATGTAGTTTTCTACGTTTTCACCCTTCAGGGTGTGCCCCATGTGATTCCGCACCTAGCAAAAAAAACTTGGCCCAAAACTGGATCTAGACAGGGGAGTTATGGCCATTCAGTTGGGTGCGCGGTGTCTTCGACCCATCCGGCCAACGCTCCGGGACGTATCAGCACCGCAATCGTGAACATGATAGTACCGGGGAGGCCTATCCAGAGGGAGGCACTGTCTCAGAACATCCTGGGTGGTACGTGGTCCCGTATCATGCCGCGACGGTGCCGAGGAGGCGGCACGGTTAGAATGTCGCAAGGAGGACGTTGAATTTGACCTGACCGGTTCTTCTTGGGTTTTATATTTTATATTTATTTTTTTTGAAATGTGGTTTTCTCTGTTTTCGCCATTCAGGGTGTGCTCCATGTGATTCTGCACTTGGCAAAAAAAACTTGGCCCAAAACTGGATCCGGACGGGGAAGTTATGGTCATTCAGATGGGTGTGCGGTGTCTTCGACCCTATCCGGCCAACGCTACAGGACCTATCAGCACCGCAATCGTGAACATGATATTACCGGGGAGGCCTATCCTAAGGGACGCACTGTCTCGGAACATCCTGGGTGGTACGCGGTCTCGGATCATGCCGCGACGGTGCCGAGGAGGCGGCACGGTTAGAATGTCGCAAGGAGGACGTTGAATTTGACCTGACCGATTCTTCTTGGGTTTTATATTTTATATTTATTTTTTTTGAAATGTGGTTTTCGCCGTTTTCGCCCTTCATGGTGTGCTCCATGTGATTCTGCACCTAGCAAAAAAAACTTGGCCCAAAACTGGATCCGGACGGGGAAGTTATGGCCATTCAGATGGGTGTGCGGTGTCTTCGACCCTATCCGGCCAACGCTCCAGGACCTATCAGCACCGCAATCGTGAACATGATAGTACCGGGGAGGCCTATCCTGAGGGACGCACTGTCTCAGAACATCCTGGGTGGTACGCGGTCCCGGATCATGCCGCGACGGTGCCGAGGAGGCGGCACGGTTAGAATGTCGCAAGGAGGACGTTGAATTTGACCTGACCGGTTCTTCTTTGGTTTTATATTTTATATTTATTTCTTTTGAAATGTAGTTTTCTACGTTTTCACCCTTCAGGGTGTGCCCCATGTGATTCCGCACCTAGCAAAAAAAACTTGGCCCAAAACTGGATCTAGACAGGGGAGTTATGGCCATTCAGTTGGGTGCGCGGTGTCTTCGACCCCATCCGGCCAACGCTCCGGGACGTATCAGCACCGCAATCGTGAACATGATAGTACCGGGGAGGCCTATCCAGAGGGAGGCACTGTCTCAGAACATCCTGGGTGGTACGTGGTCCCGTATCATGCCGCGACGGTGCCGAGGAGGCGGCACGGTTAGAATGTCGCAAGGAGGACGTTGAATTTGACCTGACCGGTTCTTCTTGGGTTTTATATTTTATATTTATTTTTTTTGAAATGTGGTTTTCTCTGTTTTCGCCATTCAGGGTGTGCTCCATGTGATTCTGCACTTGGCAAAAAAAACTTGGCCCAAAACTGGATCCGGACGGGGAAGTTATGGTCATTCAGATGGGTGTGCGGTGTCTTCGACCCTATCCGGCCAACGCTACAGGACCTATCAGCACCGCAATCGTGTAACATGATATTACCGGGGAGGCCTATCCTAAGGGACGCACTGTCTCGGAACATCCTGGGTGGTACGCGGTCTCGGATCATGCCGCGACGGTGCCGAGGAGGCGGCACGGTTAGAATGTCGCAAGGAGGACGTTGAATTTGACCTGACCGATTCTTCTTGGGTTTTATATTTTATATTTATTTTTTTTGAAATGTGGTTTTCGCCGTTTTCGCCCTTCATGGTGTGCTCCATGTGATTCTGCACCTAGCAAAAAAAACTTGGCCCAAAACTGGATCCGGACGGGGAAGTTATGGCCATTCAGATGGGTGTGCGGTGTCTTCGACCCTATCCGGCCAACGCTCCAGGACCTATCAGCACCGCAATCGTGAACATGATAGTACCGGGGAGGCCTATCCTGAGGGACGCACTGTCTCGGAACATCCTGGGTGGTACGCGGTCTCGGATCATGCCGCGACGGTGCCGAGGAGGCGGCACGGTTAGAATGTCGCAAGGAGGACGTTGAATTTGACCTGACCGGTTCTTCTTGGGTTTTATATTTTATATTTATTTTTTTTGAAATGTGGTTTTCTCTGTTTTCGCCCTTCATGGTGTGCTCCATGTGATTCTGCACCTAGCAAAAAAAACTTGGCCCAAAACTGGATCCGGACGGGGAAGTTATGGCCATTCAGATGGGTGTGCGGTGTCTTCGACCCTATCCGGCCAACGCTCCAGGACCTATCAGCACCGCAATCGTGAACATGATAGTACCGGGGAGGCCTATCCTGAGGGACGCACTGTCTCGGAACATCCTGGGTGGTACGCGGTCCCGGATCATGCCGCGACGGTGCCGAGGAGGCGGCACGGTTAGAATGTCGCAAGGAGGACGTTGAATTTGACCTGACCGGTTCTTCTTGGGTTTTATATTTTATATTTATTTCTTTTGAAATGTAGTTTTCTACGTTTTCGCCCTTCAGGGTGTGCCCCATGTGATTCCGCACCGAGCAAAAAAAACTTGGCCCAAAACAGGATCTAGACAGGGGAGTTATGGCCATTCAGATGGGTGCGCGGTGTCTTCGACCCCATCCGGCCAACGCTCCGGGACGTATCAGCACCGCAATCGTGAACATGATAGTACCGGGGAGGCCTATCCAGAGGGAGGCACTGTCTCAGAACATCCTGGGTGGTACGTGGTCCCGGATCATGCCGCGACGGTGCCGAGGAGGCGGCACGGTTAGAATGTCGCAAGGAGGACGTTGAATTTGACCTGACCGGTTCTTCTTGGGTTTTATATTTTATATTTATTTTTTTTGAAATGTGGTTTTCTCTGTTTTCGCCATTCAGGGTGTGCTCCATGTGATTCTGCACTTGGCAAAAAAAACTTGGCCCAAAACTGGATCCGGACGGGGAAGTTATGGTCATTCAGATGGGTGTGCGGTGTCTTCGACCCTATCCGGCCAACGCTACAGGACCTATCAGCACCGCAATCGTGAACATGATATTACCGGGGAGGCCTATCCTGAAGGGACGCACTGTCTCGGAACATCCTGGGTGGTACGCGGTCCTCGGATCATGCCGCGACGGTGCCGAGGAGGCGGCACGGTTAGAATGTCGCAAGGAGGACGTTGAATTTGACCTGACCGATTCTTCTTGGGTTTTATATTTTATATTTATTTTTTTTGAAATGTGGTTTTCTCCGTTTTCGCCCTTCATGGTGTGCTCCATGTGATTCTGCACCTAGCAAAAAAAACTTGGCCCAAAACTGGATCCGGACGGGGAAGTTATGGCCATTCAGATGGGTGTGCGGTGTCTTCGACCCTATCCGGCCAACGCTCCAGGACCTATCAGCACCGCAATCGTGAACATGATAGTACCGGGGAGGCCTATCCTGAGGGACGCACTGTCTCGGAACATCCTGGGTGGTACGCGGTCCCGGATCATGCCGCGACGGTGCCGAGGAGGCGGCACGGTTAGAATGTCGCAAGGAGGACGTTGAATTTGACCTGACCGGTTCTTCTTGGGTTTTATATTTTATATTTATTTCTTTTGAAATGTAGTTTTCTACCTTTTCGCCCTTCAGGGTGTGCCCCATGTGATTCCGCACCTAGCAAAAAAAACTTGGCCCAAAACTGGATCTAGACAGGGGAGTTATGGCCATTCAGATGGGTGCGCGGTGTCTTCGACCCCATCCGGACAACGCTCCGGGACGTATCAGCACCGCAATCGTGAACATGATAGTACCGGGGAGGCCTATCCAGAGGGAGGCACTGTCTCAGAACATCCTGGGTGGTACGTGGTCCCGGATCATGCCGCGACGGTGCCGAGGAGGCGGCACGGTTAGAATGTCGCAAGGAGGACGTTGAATTTGACCTGACCGGTTCTTCTTGGGTTTTATATTTTATATTTATTTTTTTTGAAATGTGGTTTTCTCTGTTTTCGCCCTTCAGGGTGTGCTCCATGTGATTCTGCACTTGGCAAAAAAAACTTGGCCCAAAACTGGATCCGGACGGGGAAGTTATGGTCATTCAGATGGGTGTGCGGTGTCTTCGACCCTATCCGGCCAACGCTACAGGACCTATCAGCACCGCAATCGTGAACATGATATTACCGGGGAGGCCTATCCTAAGGGACGCACTGTCTCGGAACATCCTGGGTGGTACGCGGTCTCGGATCATGCCGCGACGGTGCCGAGGAGGCGGCACGGTTAGAATGTCGCAAGGAGGACGTTGAATTTGACCTGACCGATTCTTCTTGGGTTTTATATTTTATATTTATTTTTTTTGAAATGTGGTTTTCTCCGTTTTCGTCCTTCAGGGTGTGCTCCATGTGATTCTGCACTTGGCAAAAAAAACTTGGCCCAAAACTGGATCCGGACGGGGAAGTTATGGCCATTCAGATGGGTGTGCGGTGTCTTCGACCCTATCCGGCCAACGCTCCAGGACCTATCAGCACCGCAATCGTGAACATGATAGTACCGGGGAGGCCTATCCTGAGGGACGCACTGTCTCGGAACATCCTGGGTGGTACGCGGTCCCGGATCATGCCGCGACGGTGCCGAGGAGGCGGCACGGTTAGAATGTCGCAAGGAGGACGTTGAATTTGACCTGACCGGTTCTTCTTGGGTTTTATATTTTATATTTATTTCTTTTGAAATGTAGTTTTCTACCTTTTCGCCCTTCAGGGTGTGCCCCATGTGATTCCGCACCTAGCAAAAAAAACTTGGCCCAAAACTGGATCTAGACAGGGGAGTTATGGCCATTCAGATGGGTGCGCGGTGTCTTCGACCCCATCCGGCCAACGCTCCGGGACGTATCAGCACCGCAATCGTGAACATGATAGTACCGGGGAGGCCTATCCAGAGGGAGGCACTGTCTCAGGAACATCCTGGGTGGTACGTGGTCCCGGATCATGCCGCGACGGTGCCGAGGAGGCGGCACGGTTAGAATGTCGCAAGGAGGACGTTGAATTTGACCTGACCGGTTCTTCTTGGGTTTTATATTTTATATTTATTTTTTTTGAAATGTGGTTTTCTCTGTTTTCGCCCTTCAGGGTGTGCTCCATGTGATTCTGCACTTGGCAAAAAAAAACTTGGCCCAAAACTGGATCCGGACGGGGAAGTTATGGCCATTCAGATGGGTGTGCGGTGTCTTCGACCCTGTCCGGCCAACGCTCCAGGACCTATCAGCACCGCAATCGTGAACATGATAGTACCGAGGGAGGCCTATCCTGAGGGACGCACTGTCTCGGAACATCCTGGGTGGTACGCGGGTCCCGGATCATGCCGCGACGGTGCCGAGGAGGCGGCACGGTTAGAATGTCGCAAGGAGGACGTTGAATTTGACCTGACCGGTTCTTCTTGGGTTTTATATTTTATATTTATTTCTTTTGAAATGTAGTTTTCTACCTTTTCGCCCTTCAGGGTGTGCCCCATGTGATTCCGCACCTAGCAAAAAAAACTTGGCCCAAAACTGGATCTAGACAGGGGAGTTATGGCCATTCAGATGGGTGCGCGGTGTCTTCGACCCCATCCGGCCAACGCTCCGGGACGTATGAGCACCGCAATCGTGAACATGATAGTACCGGGGAGGCCTATCCAGAGGGAGGCACTGTCTTAGAACATCCTGGGTGGTACGTGGTCCCGGATCATGCCGCGACGGTGCCGAGGAGGCGGCACGGTTAGAATGTCGCAAGGAGGACGTTGAATTTGACCTGACCGGTTCTTCTTGGGTTTTATATTTTATATTTATTTTTTTTGAAATGTGGTTTTCTCTGTTTTCGCCCTTCAGGGTGTGCTCCATGTGATTCTGCACTTGGCCAAAAAAACTTGGCCCAAAACTGGATCCGGACGGCGAAGTTATGGCCATTCAGATGGGTGTGCGGTGTCTTCGACCCTATCCGGCCAACGCTCCAGGACCTATCAGCACCGCAATCGTGAACATGATAGTACCGGGGAGGCCTATCCTGAGGGACGCACTGTCTCGGAACATCCTGGGTGGTACGCGGTCCCGGATCATGCCGCGACGGTGCCGAGGAGGCGGCACGGTTAGAATGTCGCAAGGAGGACGTTGAATTTGACCTGACCGGTTCTTCTTGGGTTTTATATTTTATATTTATTTTTTTGAAATGTAGTTTTCTACGTTTTCGCACTTCAGGGTGTGCCCCATGTGATTCCGCACCTAGCAAAAAAAACTTGGCCCAAAACTGGATCTAGACAGGGGAGTTATGGCCATTCAGATGGGTGCGCGGTGTCTTCGACCCATCCGGCCAACGCTCCTGGACGTATCAGCACCGCAATCGTGAACATGATAGTACCGGGGAGGCCTATCCAGAGGGAGGCACTGTCTCAGAACATCCTGGGTGGTACGTGGTCCCGGATCATGCCGCGACGGTGCCGAGGAGGCGGCACGGTTAGAATGTCGCAAGGAGGACGTTGAATTTGACCTGACCGGTTCTTCTTGGGTTTTATATTTTATATTTATTTTTTTTGAAATGTGGTTTTCTCTGTTTTCGCCCTTCAGGGTGTGCTCCATGTGATTCTGCACTTGGCAAAAAAAACTTGGCCCAAAACTGGATCCGGACGGGGAAGTTATGGTCATTCAGATGGGTGTGCGGTGTCTTCGACCCTATCCGGCCAACGCTCCAGGACCTATCAGCACCGCAATCGTGAACATGATAGTACCGGGGAGGCCTATCCTGAGGTACGCACTGTCTCGGAACATCCTGGGTGGTACGCGGTCCCGGATCATGCCGCGACGGTGCCGAGGAGGCGGCACGGTTAGAATGTCGCAAGGAGGACGTTGAATTTGACCTGACCGGTTCTTCTTGGGTTTTATATTTTATATTTATTTTTTTTGAAATGTAGTTTTCTACGTTTTCGCACTTCAGGGTGTGCCCCATGTGATTCCGCACCTAGCAAAAAAAACTTGGCCCAAAACTGGATCTAGGACAGGGGAGTTATGGCCATTCAGATGGGTGCGCGGTGTCTTCGACCCCATCCGGCCAACGCTCCGGGACGTATCAGCACCGCAATCGTGAACATGATAGTACCGGGGAGGCCTATCCAGAGGGAGGCACTGTCTCAGAACATCCTGGGTGGTACGTGGTCCCGGATCATGCCGCGACGGTGCCGAGGAGGCGGCACGGTTAGAATGTCGCAAGGAGGACGTTGAATTTGACCTGACCGGTTCTTCTTGGGTTTTATATTTTATATTTATTTTTTTTGAAATGTGGTTTTCTCTGTTTTCGCCCTTCAGGGTGTGCTCCATGTGATTCTGCACTTGGCAAAAAAAACTTGGCCCAAAACTGGATCCGGACGGGGAAGTTATGGTCATTCAGATGGGTGTGCGGTGTCTTCGACCCTATCCGGCCAACGCTCCGGGACCTATCAGCACCGCAATCGTGAACATGATAGTACCGGGGAGGCCTATCCTGAGGGAAGCACTGTCTCGGAACATCCTGGGTGGTACGCGGTCCCGGATCATGCCGCGACGGTGCCGAGGAGGTGGCACGGTTAGAATGTCGCAAGGAGGACGTTGAATTTGACCTGACCGGTTCTTCTTGGGTTTTATATTTTATATTTATTTTTTTTGAAATGTAGTTTTCTACGTTTTCGCCCTTCAGGGTGTGCCCCATGTGATTCCGCACCTAGCAAAAAAAACTTGGCCCAAAACTGGATCCGGACGGGGAAGTTATGGTCATTCAGATGGGTGTGCGATGTCTTCGACCCTATCCGGCCAACGCTACAGGACCTATCAGCACCGCAATCGTGAACATGATATTACCGGGGAGGCCTATCCTAGAGGGACGCACTGTCTCGAACATCCTGGGTGGTACGCGGTCCCGGATCATGCCGCGACGGTGCCGAGGAGGCGGCACGGTTAGAATGTCGCAAGGAGGACGTTGAATTTGACCTGACCGATTCTTCTTGGGTTTTATATTTTATATTTATTTTTTTTGAAATGTGGTTTTCTCCGTTTTCGCCCTTCAGGGTGTGCTCCATGTGATTCTGCACTTGGCAAAAAAAACTTGGCCCAAAACTGGATCCGGACGGGGAAGTTATGGCCATTCAGATGGGTGTGCGGTGTCTTCGACCCTATCCGGCCAACGCTCCAGGACCTATCAGCACCGCAATCGTGAACATGATAGTACCGGGGAGGCCTATCCTGAGGGAAGCACTGTCTCGGAACATCCTGGGTGGTACGCGGTCCCGGATCATGCCGCGACGGTGCCGAGGAGGTGGCACGGTTAGAATGTCGCAAGGAGGACGTTGAATTTGACCTGACCGGTTCTTCTTGGGTTTTATATTTTATATTTATTTTTTTTGAAATGTGGTTTTCTACGTTTTCGCCCTTCAGGGTGTGCTCCCATGTGATTCCGCACCTAGCAAAAAAAACTTGGCCCAACACTGGATCTAGACAGGGGAAGTTATGGCCATTCAGATGGGTGTCGCGGTGTCTTCGACCCCATCCGGCCAACGCTCCGGGACGTATCAGCACCGCAATCGTGAACATGATAGTACCGAGGGAGGCCTATCCAGAGGGAGGCACTGTCTCAGAACATCCTGGGTGGTACGTGGTCCCGGATCATGCCGCGACGGTGCCGAGGAGGCGGCACGGTTAGAATGTCGCAAGGAGGACGTTGAATTTGACCTGACCGGTTCTTCTTGGGTTTTATATTTTATATTTATTTTTTTTGAAATGTGGTTTTCTCTGTTTTCGCCCTTCAGGGTGTGCTCCATGTGATTCTGCACTTGGCAAAAAAAACTTGGCCCAAAACTGGATCCGGACGGGGAAGTTATGGTCATTCAGATGGGTGTGCGGTGTCTTCGACCCTATCCGGCCAACGCTCCAGGACCTATCAGCACCGCAATCGTGAACATGATAGTACCGGGGAGGCCTATCCTGAGGGAAGCACTGTCTCGAACATCCTGGGTGGTACGCGGGTCCCGGATCATGCCGCGACGGTGCCGAGGAGGTGGCACGGTTAGAATGTCGCAAGGAGGACGTTGAATTTGACCTGACCGGTTCTTCTTGGGTTTTATATTTTATATTTATTTTTTTTGAAATGTAGTTTTCTACGTTTTCGCCCTTCAGGGTGTGCCCCATGTGATTCTGCACCTAGCAAAAAAAACTTGGCCCAAAACTGGATCTAGACAGGGGAAGTTATGGCCATTCAGATGGGTGTCGCGGTGTCTTCGACCCCATCCGGCCAACGCTCCGGGACGTATCAGCACCGCAATCGTGAACATGATAGTACCGGGGAGGCCTATCCAGAGGGAGGCACTGTCTCAGGAACATCCTGGGTGGTACGTGGTCCCAGATCATGCCGCGACGGTGCCGAGGAGGCGGCACGGTTAGAATGTCGCAAGGAGGACGTTGAATTTGACCTGACCGGTTCTTCTTGGGTTTTATATTTTATATTTATTTTTTTTGAAATGTGGTTTTCTCCGTTTTCGCCCTTCAGGGTGTGCTCCATGTGATTCTGCACTTGGCAAAAAAAACTTGGCCCAAAACTGGATCCGGACGGGGAAGTTATGGTCATTCAGATGGGTGTGCGGTGTCTTCGACCCTATCCGGCCAACGCTACAGGACCTATCAGCACCGCAATCGTGAACATGATATTACCGGGGAGGCCTATCCTAAGGGACGCACTGTCTCGGAACATCCTGGGTGGTACGCGGTCCCGGATCATGCCGCGACGGTGTCGAGGAGGCGGCACGGTTAGAATGTCGCAAGGAGGACGTTGAATTTGACCTGACCGATTCTTCTTGGGTTTTATATTTATATTTATTTTTTTGAAATGTGGTTTTCTCCTGTTTTCGCCCTTCAGGGTGTGCTCCATGTGATTCTGCACTTGGCAAAAAAACTTGGCCCAAAACTGGATCCGGACGGGGAAGTTATGGTCATTCAGATGGGTGTGCGGTGTCTTCGACCCTATCCGGCCAACGCTCCAGGACCTATCAGCACCGCAATCGTGAACATGATAGTACCGGGGAGGCCTATCCTGAGGGAAGGCACTGTCTCGGAACATCCTGGGTGGTACGCGGTCCCGGATCATGCCGCGACGGTGCGAGGAGTGGCACGGTTAGAATGTCGCAAGGAGGACGTTGAATTTGACCTGACCGGTTCTTCTTGGGTTTTATATTTTATATTTATTTTTTTTGAAAATGTAGTTTTCTACGTTTTCGCCCTTCAGGGTGTGCCCCATGTGATTCCGCACCTAGCAAAAAAACTTGGCCCGACACTGGATCTAGACAGGGGAGTTATGGCCATTCAGATGGGTGCGCGGTGTCTTCGACCCCATCCGGCCAACGCTCCGGGACGTATCAGCACCGCAATCGTGAACATGATAGTACCGAGGAGGCCTATCCAGAGGGAGGCACTGTCTCAGAACATCCTGGGTGGTACGTGGTCCCGGATCATGCCGCGACGGTGCCGAGGAGGCGGCACGGTTAGAATGTCGCAAGGAGGACGTTGAATTTGACCTGACCGGTTCTTCTTGGGTTTTATATTTTATATTTATTTTTTTGAAATGTGGTTTTCTCTGTTTTCGCCCTTCAGGGTGTGCTCCATGTGATTCTGCACTTGGCAAAAAAAACTTGGCCCAAAACTGGATCCGGACGGGGAAGTTATGGTCATTCAGATGGGTGTGCGGTGTCTTCGACCCTATCCGGCCAACGCTCCAGGGACCGTATCAGCACCGCAATCGTGAACATGATAGTAACCGGGGAGGCCTATCCTGAGGGAATGCACTGTCTCAGAACATCCTGGGTGGTACGCTGGTCCCGGATCATGCCGCGACAGGTGCCGAGGAGGCGGCACGGTTAGAATGTCGCAAGGAGGACGTTGAATTTGACCTGACCGGTTCTTCTTGGGTTTTATATTTTATATTTATTTTTTTTGAAATGTAGTTTTCTACGTTTTCGCCCTTCAGGGTGTGCTCCATGTGATTCCTGCACCTAGCAAAAAAAACTTGGCCCAAAACTGGATCGAGACGGGGAAGTTATGGTCCATTCAGATGGGTGCGCGGTGTCTTCGACCCCATCCGGCCAACGCTCAGGGACGTATCAGCACCGCAATCGTGAACATGATAGTACCGGGGAGCCTATCCAGAGGGAGGCACTGTCTCAGAACATCCTGGGTGGTACGTGGTCCCGGATCATGCCGCGACGGTGCCGAGGAGGCGGCACGGTTAGGAATGTCGCAAGGAGGACGTTGAATTTGACCTGACCGGTTCTTCTTGGGTTTTATATTTTATATTTATTTTTTTTTGAAATGTGGTTTTCTCTGTTTTCGCCCTTCAGGGTGTGCTCCATGTGATTCTGCACTTGGCAAAAAAAACTTGGCCCAAAACTGGATCCGGACGGGGAAGTTATGGTCATTCAGATGGGTGTGCGGTGTCTTCGACCCTATCCGGCCAACGCTACAGGACCTATCAGCACCGCAATCGTGAACATGATATTACCGGGGAGGCCTATCCTAAGGGACGCACTGTCTCGGAACATCCTGGGTGGTACGCGGTCCCGGATCATGCCGCGACGGTGTCGAGGAGGCGGCACGGTTAGAATGTCGCAAGGAGGACGTTGAATTTGACCTGACCGGTTCTTCTTGGGTTTTATATTTTATATTTATTTTTTTTGAAATGTGGTTTTCTCTGTTTTCGCCCTTCAAGGTGTGCTCCATGTGATTCTGCACTTGGCAAAAAAAACTTTGCCCAAAACTGGATCCGAACGGGGAAGTTATGGCCATTCAGATGGGTGTGCGGTGTCTTCGACCCTATCCGGACCAACGCTCCAGGACCTATTCAGCACCGCGAATCGTGAACATGATAGTACCGAGG